>VZRU01011283.1:35673-54472 GCA_013398155.1 Pedionomus torquatus
CCGTAGCGGGCCGGGGTCCGGAGAGGGCTCTGAGGCGGGGGGGGGAGTCATGGCTGCTGAGGGGCCGTGGGGGGCTCCCCCTCACGGAACTTTCTGAAGGGCGATACTCCTGTGCTGCTGGGTTGGGGGTCAGTATTTCTACAAAGGTTTCCAGGTTTGGTGGGTTATTTTTTCAGGAACAAAAGAATTAATGTAGTTAATTTTCAGTGCACAGTAAGTAAACTTTTAGTTTTCAGAAAGAAAAGTTGATTTATTTTTTTTTAATAATTTTTTCTGTCTCTCAAAGCTTAACCTCTCAGTGGTAGTGATCATCTCTGGGTAGCTGTGTGAGGGGGAAGATGGCGAGCCTCAAGTGAAGGAATTGCCACGTTCACTTGAGATACAAGCAATCAAAAGTTACGAGGCTTAAAAAAGCAGCTGGTATTGAAAGTCACCAAGAACACGTGTCTGGTTTGGCTTTCGGGGAACAGGGGCGTGTCAGGTGCTTAAATGAAACAGAAGTGGGGGGTTTGTTTTTAATAGGTGCTTTACCTCTTTTCTCCTTAAATCCTGTGACCTGAGCAACACAATGTTGATAATTGGTCTTTAGTTGTGTACTTGATACTGGGGAAAGAGCTGCTACAGTAAGTTGGAACCTAATGCAGGTGACATCAGAAGTAAGGAAGCAGAGGAAAGACTTAAAAAAAAAAGGAAGAAGGAAAAAAAGTCTGCCCACCAGTTCTCCCATTGTACTGTATTGTGTCACAGTGGTCCTATGGAAAGATTTGAGGTGATGGATTGGGTTTCTAGGATTCTCAAGTAAATTTTTCATTAAGGTAGACCTTTTCTGTTTAGCATTGAAATGAAATTTCTTCCATTTTCAGATGGTGTTTCAACTTACTTGAAGCCTAGATGGATAAGAGCTGAAAAGGAAGGCACTGTCATCTTACTTGCAGAATCTTTTTTTTCTCTGTTTTCTTTGAAATATTGCTTATGCAGACTTTACTACAGACTACTAATCACTCTAGAATTTAAGGGTATTTTTCTTCCTTTCTTTTTGAACGGTATTACCTTCATGGCTTTCAGTTCCCATTATTTTTATTCATAGCTCATTTGAGTTATCACAAGGATGAGCCTTAATTGCTTATTTTACAGTTAGCTGTAATATTTTCTAGAGTAGCTTTCATTCATGCAATTCTGGAACTTACAAGTGAGCATAAGGAAGAGGATCAGCTACACCAAATCCATAAACTTAATTTCCCTGTGTGTGCTTGACTGCTAGCCAAGGCCTTGGCTTCTGCTCAATCAGAAATTAAGTGTTTTGTACCCATTTCACACTCTTGCGTTTCTGCACACTGAGCTGAAGGAATTATCTCGCCAAACACGGTGATATTAAGTAGAAGTAATTGAGTAAGGGTTTTATCTTTTTTTATGTTCTCTTTGATGTAAACCTTCTGCTCGTTTTTCAGATAGGCTCCTCTCCCTGTGAAGTTGGTACTCTGAGGGACCTCCACTTAAGCACAGCTCTGTATTTACTAGAAAAGTAAATAGTAGCTATTGTTGTGTTTTGAATAAGCAGGGTTGCTAGGGAATAATTCAACAAAAGGAGATCTCACAATCACTTAGTTGAGAGGACTATTGTCTTTCCTGGAGCCCTTTCCCCCGAATGTTTTATTCGGTGGGGTTTGCATTGTGTGCTTCGTGCCTCTCCAAAGGCATCACTGCAAATGTCATGTAGTTGGGAGTGTATTAAACTGATCATTTAAAGTCTACTGGTGTTCTGTGTTGTGTAAGTCTGCTTTTCTGTTATTTTAAATAACCACTTAAATTATTTAAAGCACTTCCTTGGTGTTTCGGTCAACCCGCTAAAGCTCAGTTTGTCACAGAGATGTGAGTACACATCTTTTGATTTCTGATTTCTTCTGTGAGCTTCTTGTTCTCTGACCACTTTTCTGTCTTTGCAGCCCCGACCCTTTAGTTACAATGACTCAAGCCAATTTGGGCACTCTCACATAGAATCATAGAGTGGTTTGGGTTGGAAGGGACCTTAAAGATCACCCAGTTCCAACCCCTGCCCTGCGCAGGGACACCTCCCACCAGACCAGGTTGCTTAAAGCCCCATCCAGCCTGGCCTTGGACACGTCTAGGGACGGAGCAGCCACTCTGGGCAACTTGGGCCAGGGTCTCACCACCCTTACAGTGAAGAACTTCTTCCACATACTTGATTTGTGTGTTTGCTTTGATAATTGACAGTTTTGGGCACAATTTACATTGTCAAACTGTGGGAGAGTTGTACTGGTTTCACCAGGAGTGGATGTTTCTCCTTCCTATGGCCTTAAAGATTTGTTGCAAGAACAAGCCAAAATCGCTAACTTGTGACGTGCCATCTATGAACTATTCAAACCCAGCAATTTATCTTTGGTAAACAGCATCCTGTAGGCTTCTAAAGTACAAATTTCATCCTGTGCTGGCATTGTTTTCACTCAAACAGCGTAACCTCTTTATGACAAGCTCACTGCAAGCCTCTAATACATGATTTTGGTTATAAAAGTAATAATTAACAAACTGCTTGTCTTCTAATGTTTATTTGTCTTCTGAAAGGGGTGGTGCTGGTGTTGCTAGGAGATATCATAGGTAACTGCAAGCAGCAGGACGTATTTTTCTGCGTGGCTGTATGTTGCTAAAGGGCATCTCAGTCTAAGCTCTAGTCCTTGGTAAGGGGAGCCCAGGCAAAGGAGTACCATGCCCTTTTTATTTTGATAAGCTAATTATTGTATTTGAGGTGTTGCATTGGTTTCCTTTTTCAAGTGTATTGATAATATGTGACAGTTTGGGGAAATTTCTTTGAATTTCATCTTTTCCTTGAAATTTGCAAAGCTTAATTATGTTGCTGGGAGGTTGCTTTTCCCTCTTTGAGCTGAAAAGCACAGAAATTCTCTGTTGGGTCTTACACTGCCCAAGCAGCCTTTCAACCATAAGCAGGCAGCAGAAAACAATGTGTCACCTTGTTTTTTCCTCCTTCCTTCCCCTAAGTAAGCCCCCCACTGCAGGGAAAGAAGCAACCTTTTGTGCCACTCTTATATGTTTTATCGAAGGGAAAAGTTCTTAACCTGTCTCTTCGTTTTTAGAAGAGTTTCATAGGCCATAATCTCAGAGAAACTTAGTGGGGGACTATCAGAATGGCGTCGGGTTTTTGCTGGTGAGTATTGTAATGAGGTGGAAACTTCCGGCAATAGCTGTACAGGGAGAAATTAATGACTGCGCAGGAGGCTCCTAAATAGAAATCCAACGAACAGTTGTTGTAGGCAGAAGTACAAAATAGCTTAGATTAGAGGCTTGCAGTCAGCACAGTCATCGTAAAAAATACTATGTTATTTGGGTGAAAAGAATGCCAGTACATGATACACCTAAATCTTAGAAATACACAAAGTGTTATCTATAAAGGATAAATTGCTCTCTCTTTGAGCAGCTCAGTGCTCTGAATAGCTCAGCCGCCTTATCTAAAACTGAAATTTGCAACCTCGCTTGGATGCCTTTCCCATGAAAGGAAATGCTGCATATATAAGTTCTTGGAAAGCGTGTTAATCTGTTTTACTGCTAAAATATTAGTGAATGTGTGGTGTTCTTAGCAGCATTCTGATCTTTTTCACTTTAAACTTGTGCATTCTTTAAAAGTATGCAATCTCTAATAACTCTAGCTATAACAACATGTTTGCTGATGGCTGTTTTTTGTTTTTTTTTTTTTTTTTCCCCCGTAAACTATAGTTTTGGCAATGAAGCATCCTGCAAAAAGCGAGAGGACTATTTGGAATGGCCTGAATATTTTATGGCAGTAGCTTTTTTGTCAGCACAAAGAAGCAAGGATCCAAGTTCTCAGGTAAGAAGGCAACCTGTAAGAATGGCGTAACCTAATCTATATTGCACATTGCCTCGGATGCACTTGTAGCACTTCCAGGGATTTCTCATTAAAAGTTATTTCTGTATATAGCTATTCAATTTTTAACATGGTCAGCACCCTTTTTTTACAGAAGTTCTCTTACTGGGTCTGACCTCATGTGTATAATTCTGTGTGTATGTTTGTGGCTTGGAGTTTTGTAAATCTTCATCTGGAGGTTAAAATAACACATGCATTTTCTTTCCTTTTTCTAGTAAATACTGTCAGAGGAGAATAAAACTACTGGAAGTTTTAGATAGTAATTCTCTTAAGACACAGCATTTTACAAGTTCCTTTTCCTCACCTACAAGAGTATGAAAATTCCCTTGGTTTGTTCTTGAGTTGACTGGGATTTCCTCCCAGTTTAGTTCTTCCCTTGGGTTCCCCTTCCCCCTTTGCTTCACTCTTTGTCCCCAGTCATAGCTTCTTTCATGTGAATATTGGATTGAGACAATTGATATGTCTCCTGAAACATGCTGTTCTGCAGGGCCCAGACATCCTGTTAGTCTTCCTTTGTGTGAAAAAGTCCAGGAAGCAAATCCCAGAAAGGCCATGGAAGGAAGTGCATGCTGAGTTACTCGCCGGCTTCTGTACATCATGGCTCTTAGTTCTCTGAAAGTTACTTGCTTGTGGCTAAATTTTTGTTACCCAAGAGCTGGTTGATAAACTCATTGTGTGAATTAAAATCAGTACTATTGCCGTTTCAATAAATCTAAAGTATGGGCAGAAAACATAAGAACAGGAGGTGTCATTGTTCCATAGGAAGGGTCCCTGTGCAGACTTGGATCAAAGTAGTAAAGGGTGGGAGTAAAAAGGTCTGGTGTATCAGTGCATGCTTGTGGTAAGCAAGCCACAAGAGTTTGTGAGCCTGTCTCTGCCCAGGTCAACACCGCTGTATTTCTGTTCCATCTTCCATACCTTTTCTTTTGCTGCTGCATCTGGAAAAGCTCATTTGGGAAGCTGAACTGACAGAAAACTTCTGATTAGTTGGGTTAATTCAGTGCCAGTTCTGGTCCTTGAACTTGGTTTGCTTCATAGTGGGACAAGGAACAGTGCTGGCAGCTGGGATGGGGGATGCTTCTCCAGAGGGGAAGCAGCGTTGTATCTGGGGAGATTTACATTAGATATTAGGAAGAAATTCTTTCATGTGAGGGTGGTGAGACACTGGAACAGGTTGCCCAGAGAAGTTCTGGATGCCCAGTTGCTGGAGATGTTCAAGACCAGGCTGGATGGAGCTTTGAGCAACCTGGTCTAGTGGAAGGTGTCCTTGCCCATGGCACGGTGGTTGGAACTGGGTGATCTTCAAGGTCCCTTCTACCTGTAACCATTCTGTGATTTATTTTACAGCTCTACCAGTTAGGCACAATTGTAGCCTTGCTCACTAGATAGTGTGACTTAATATACAGCAAAACTTGTCTCTCTTAAATGTAAACTGTATGACTGACTTCTCAAGTCTCATCTTTCTTGTTGATGCATCATTTTGCCTGCTGTTTTGTCCTACGTAAATCTCATTTTATTTAGGTTGGTGCCTGCATTGTAAATTCAGAAAACAAGATTGTTGGGATTGGATACAATGGAATGCCTAATGGCTGCAGCGATGATGTGCTACCCTGGACCAGAACTGCAGCGCACAGGCTAGACACGAAATATCCCTATGGTAAGGCTTCTTGTGGTTGATCAGCCCCGCTTGCAATGTCTGTATATGTGAGAGTTCAGCTGGTAAAATATCAATCAGTTTTCCTTCCACTCACCTGATATTGTTAATGTGTCCAGATAGAGTACATCAGGATAGAAGTCACAGCTCTGGAAATAAAGGAAAACAGTCTTTATGAAGGACTGACTTCCTGCTGAAGTCAGGATTAGTCATTTTGGATCGTGTAGTGAAAACTTGTAAATATAATGCAGCTCATTAGCACACAGTTGCAGTGTATGCAGATGATTGCTGCTTCTCCACAGAAATTACAGAGAGCATGTATATGCAAAACAATTAAATTTTGTTCTAAAACACTGGTTTTAAAATTGTAAACTCGAGTGGCTGTGGAAAATTCCGGTGTTCAGCTATTGATGGCACAGACATATTAGGAAGGAGCTGGATTTTGGGTTTTTTTGAGAATGTGATTGCATTCTGTCACTGCATGCTATTTCTGCCTCATCTGGTATACCCTGCTAGGAGTGAGGTGACATTTATTGTTTATTTCAGCCTCTGGTTTGTTTCCCATTTACTAAATGGGTAAAGAAAATGAAGAGCAAGGATGGTTTCATGATAAATGTGGCTGAACGCTGCTTTGGATCTGCCTGTCTTTGCAGCTGGGCTAGTTTGGTCTTCTGCAATCCTGCTTTGAAGGGTTCTTTGCAAATCTTGGTGCACCGATCCATAGGGCTGTAGAGTTACTCCTCTGGGCCAGGCATGGTTTGCAGGAACCAAGGAGAAAACTTGCTGGGTGGCCTCAGGCTTCAGTGCTGTCTCGTGGGTGTGGAAATAGAGTTGAGAGGTACCTCCTGGCCTGCAATAGCTGATGTTGGGAAGGAACCCTGGTTAGGACTGATAAGGAAGCAGAGGGTGAATGCTCTGCTAAATCTCCCTTCTTCATCATGTGTGGTGCATCAATGAAAGTGTGGCCAGCAGGTGGAGGGAGGTCATCCTCCCACTCTACTCTGCCCCGGTGAGGCCCCATCTGGGGTATTGTGTCCAGTTCTGGGTTCCCCAGTTCAAGAAGGACAGGGAACTACTGGAGAGGATGCAACAGAGGGCTACAAAGATGAATAGGGGCCTGGGGTCTCTCTCTGATTAGGAAAGGCTGAGAGACTTGAGTCTTTTTAGTCTGGAGAAGACTGAGGGGGATCTGATCAACACATAGAAATACTTAAAGGGTGGGTGTCAAGAGGAAGGGGCCTGTCTTTTCAGTGGTTCCCAGTGAGAGGACAAGAGGGAATGGGCACAAACTTGAACACAGGAAGTTCCTTCTAATCATGAGTTGGAACTTCTTTCCTTTGAGGGTGGCAGAGCCCTGGAAGAGGCTGCTGAGAGAGGCAGTGGAGTTTCCTTCTGTGGAGATGTTCAAAACCTGCCTGAACACATTCCTGTGCAACCTGCTCTGGCTGACACTGCTTTGGCAGGGGCTTGGATGAGATGGTCTTCAGAGGTCCTTCCAACCCTGTATCATTCTGTGATTCATCTTTCTGCTTCAACACCANTCTGGGGTATTGTGTCCAGTTCTGGGTTCCCCAGTTCAAGAAGGACAGGGAACTACTGGAGAGGATGCAACAGAGGGCTACAAAGATGAATAGGGGCCTGGGGTCTCTCTCTGATTAGGAAAGGCTGAGAGACTTGAGTCTTTTTAGTCTGGAGAAGACTGAGGGGGATCTGATCAACACATAGAAATACTTAAAGGGTGGGTGTCAAGAGGAAGGGGCCTGTCTTTTCAGTGGTTCCCAGTGAGAGGACAAGAGGGAATGGGCACAAACTTGAACACAGGAAGTTCCTTCTAATCATGAGTTGGAACTTCTTTCCTTTGAGGGTGGCAGAGCCCTGGAAGAGGCTGCTGAGAGAGGCAGTGGAGTTTCCTTCTGTGGAGATGTTCAAAACCTGCCTGAACACATTCCTGTGCAACCTGCTCTGGCTGACACTGCTTTGGCAGGGGCTTGGATGAGATGGTCTTCAGAGGTCCTTCCAACCCTGTATCATTCTGTGATTCATCTTTCTGCTTCAACACCAGCTCTTGCTGCACCTCTGTGGGGTGACACCAGTGAAACAGAATCCATGGCACAGGAAAAAACAGATACTAGGAGCTCCTTCATTCTGTGCTGCATCCCAGCCTGTCCTGGGCTCAGGAACAGCAGGGGAAGAATCACAAAATGGAACAAGAGCCCTGAGAAATGTTCCCTTTCTCCCATCTGGGTGGGGGAAATGAGCTTCTGCAAAGAAATAGTCTTTTCCAGTATACAGTATTTCTCTCTGCCTACAGATTCTGTTTTTCACTTGGAAGTTCTAACAATTGGTCTGATGCAGAAACTAGACTTGCATGAGTTCTGACATTCCCTGTGTTAACCCAGAGCTCCCTCTAAAAACTGACATTACATTTCCTGGTTTCCCATAGCACTGCAGTGAAAGATGATACGCAGCAGCTCAGCACATAATTCATCAGTTTCATACTTGAGTTCTTAAAACCCCAGTACTTTGTCCTTGTTCACTTTACCAATTTGTTATAAGATCTCTAACGTTAACTCTTAAGCTGGAGACAGTTTTGTATTGTTTTTTATAAGAGATATATTCCCGGTACTGGGGCTGGCTCCAGCCAAATTTTAGGTCTGCTCTAAAGCCCAGAAGAACTAGTTTTACATGTAATGACTGTACCGTAGTGAAACAACTTGGTATGACTGCCCTTTATTTATAGGGTGAGGAAACAGGTGTTATCCCATTGATTAAATATAAAGTACTGAAAACAGAGTATGGATTTTTGTTGAATCTTTATGCTGCTATAAGGTCTCAGTTCTCAACTAAGGTCAGTGTGGGTGGTCTCTGGGACCTGAGTATGTTCCAGGTACTCTAAGCTGACCGAGAGCTGTGTGAATTTGTGAGGAATCTTTGTACAACATGACCTGAGAATTTTATTTTTTTTTTCTTAGTTAACTACTCCACATCTTTTGGAATCAAAGTAAAAATCTGTAATGTGTAATGTTTAAAAAATGAGCCAACCAGTTGAACAGCTGGGAGAAATGAGTTCATTTCTCCTGGTGGGGCCCCCTCTGGAGTCTTGTGTCTGGCTCTGGTCTCCCCAGTTCCAGAAGAACAGAGAACAGCTGGAGAGGTTACAGCAGAGGACCACAAAGATGATGAAGGGCCTGGAGCATCTCTTATGAGGAAAGGCTGAGGGACTTGAGTCTTTTTAGTCTGGAGAACAGAAGGCTGAGGGGAGGGATCTGATCAACACCTATAAATACTTAAAGGGTGGGTATCAAGAGGATGGGGTCAGTATTTTTCAGTGTCCAGTATCAGGACAGGAGGAAATGGACACGAACTTGTATGTAAGAAGTTCCATCTAAACACAAGGAGGAACTTCTTTCCTTTGAGGGTGACAGAGCTCTGGAACAAGCTGCCCAGAGAGGTGGTGGAATCTCTGTCTCTGGAGATGTTCAAAACCTGCCTGGACATGTTCCTGTCTGGCCTGCTTTGGCAGGAGGATTGGACTAGATGGTCTCCAGAGGTCCCTTACAACCCTATATCATTCTGTTTCTGTGTGTGAGTTTGTCTAACTCCTAAATAGCCCTTCCCCCCAAGAGTGTTAGTCTTCACCTCATTAAAAAAAAATCACAACTTTGTAACATAAAGTGTCTGCTGTGATGAATAAACGACCTATTTTGTAATTCACAGATCATTTAAACTCTAGCAGTTTCTTATTAATCTTGATAGCACAGTTGACAGACCAGACAAGTATATATATAAAAAAAGAAACAGTCTTGTGCTTTAAAAAATTCTGGTAGATGCTGACACACTTAGAATTGCTGCTAAAATCTCATTAAACTGTCATGTTTTCCTTTCTGCTTTTGCTAATCATCACAGCACTTGTGTAAATTGAACTTTTTAGCCTTGCTTTTCCTGATGAGCTTGTTTAGAGATAGTACAATCTTGGCATGTGCTCCATCAGCTTGTGTCATGGGAATGCTGGTGGCACCATCACTAGAGCTGCAGTCTGTTTTTTTTTAGGTAAAGCAGGTGGTAAATTGGAGGATGGACCTGGGGGTATTGGTCACAGCCAGCTGAATATGAGCCAGCAGTGTGCCCAGGTGGTCAAGAAGGCCAACAGCATCCCAGCTTGTATCAGGAATGGTGTCACCCCCAGGACCAGGGCAGTGGTGAGGTCCCACTTTGAGTGCTATGTCCAGTTTCGGGCCTCTCGCTCTAAGACATTGAGGTGCTAGAGCGTGTCCAGAGAAGGACAAAGGAGCTGGTGAGGGGTCTGGAGCACAAGTCGTGTGAGGAGTGGCTGAGGGAGCTGCAGGTGTCCAGCCTAAAGAAGAGGAGGCTGAGGGGAGACATTCTTGCTCTCTACAACTCCCTGAAAGAAGGGTGTAGGCAAGGGTTGTTGGTTTCTTCTCCCAAGGAACAGGTGATGGGACAAGAGGAAATGGCCTCAAGTTGCACCAGGGGAGGTTTAGATTGAATGTGGGGAAAAAATTCTTTACTGAAAGGGTTGTTAAGCATTGGAAGAGGCTGCCCAGGGCAGCGGTGGAGTCACCATCCCTGGAGATATTTAAAAGATGGGTAGATGGGGTACTTAGCTGTAATGGTTGAGTGATGTTTTTTGTCAGTGTTAAGTTGAAGGTTGGACTCGATGATCTGAAAGGTCCCTTCCAGCCTAGACAATTCTGTGTTTCTGTGCCTTTTAGGCATAGAATCTGCTGCTGCAGTAGTATGGAAAAAGGCCAGGGGTGGATCTGAATGCTGACCTCCTGTTTTTAGGTATTGTTGTAGGTCAGGCATAAGCATTAGGTCTCTTCCCATCTGCCTGGGACCACTCTGTGCAGCTTTCTCCACAACAAAGCCTGAATGTTGCTCCACAAATGGCTCACTCAAAGGTTGCTCTGGAGGGCAGGGAGGAAAAAAGGCTGGAAGAAAACCGTCATCCTGTATAGGCCTGTAATGCCAAAGCCTGCTGAGAAGGTCTGCTTAACCCTCCTCCCTCCCTCCGGCCATACTGGGGGATATGTGACACATGCTGTGCTTCACACAGTGAAAATACCGCTCTGGTGGCCTGCAAAAAAGTCATCATGCTTCTTTATGCACTTTGAACCGAGACATACCAAGTAACTACATGGAGCTGTGGGACTGGTGGAGCCTTGAGGAATCCCGGGGCCAAGTGCTCTGTAATTCTGATGGAGCCCCCAGTAAGGTGAAGAGGAGCCAGTCAGTGCCAGTTGGCCTCAAGGCCAAGTTCAGTCCCTGGCCCTGTCTCTGTTCTGCAGCACAGACATAGTAGGGAATTGGACCCTGAGGTTATCATCTCTGCAGGAGCTTGTTAGAAGATCCCATAATAAATTTATTGAGCTCCTGCAGAACAGATGGATGCATTGACCCCACAGCTCTGATCAGATTCACTCTTTCATGGCTAGAAAACTTCCAATTTCCACCCTAAATTTATTTGTGGCTTGTTGTGTGCCACCATTGCTCTTTTAGCTTTTATTCTTCCTTTCCCTCCTTCCCCTGTGCCACTTACCCTTTCAACTTTTGTCGTGAGGCTGAACAAGTCCTGTCACTCTTAAACTGTATCTTGAAATTCAACTGTGTCTCAGTTATCCAGGCCTGCTGTGATATACCGTATGTATCTAACCTGCACCCTCAAGTCTGCATTCTGCTCAACTCAGTGTTAAGTTGATTAAAAAAAATTGTGTTTACCCCTATCTAAGTGTGGCTGCCACTGCAAGAAAGCATCAAAACGTGGTAGGTGGTGCTCGCTTTACCTTAAGAGGATGCAAATGTTTGCAAGACATTTGGATATTACAGGAATAGCCATGTGGATCACCTGTATTGATACTGTGCATTTCTTTTGAGAGTCTGGAAGCAAGACTTTTTTTATCCTTCTAGTTGCAGCAAACAGGTTGGGAGGCACAGCCTTGTTATGTCAGCAAGCGCTGGGCATTTTGGAGAATGCCTTTTTTTTTTTGTTTGTTTTTCACGGCACAAAATCGAGCTTTCGTTGTTATATTGGAACTGATTCTTTCCAGGCTGCCAGTCAGCGACAGGAGCGGGGATGTTTCTGTGCACCAGGCTGGTTTTGAGCACCTCGTTTACTAAGATGTGATTAAAACGCTCTTCCTGAAGCATTGTGCTCAGTGCCATGTGCAGAAGCTTCTTAATAATTAGATGAAATTCTGACTTTCAGAGTCAAAAGTGAGCACCCTCTGTTTCTGGTAGAGGAACTTAAGGATTTGATGATGCTCAGCTTCCCCTCACCGACTATTTAAAGTACTACATTTTTCTCCTATTGCCACAAGTCTTCCCACTAATGCTAGTCGCTGTGCTCCTGTTATGCTCTGTGTCTCCACTGTAATCTAAACATCCATTTGACAATCATTCTCTAATTAAGAGAGTTTTAAATTAAAATGACAGGCAAATTTAGAAACCTCTGAGCAATAGAGAAAATACTGAGTAAATATGCTTACAAATATTTATACAGGTTCAGATACGATAAAATATGTGCTGTGGCAAAAAGTGTGCTCTAATTGAACAGTACCTGCTGTGTAAAATGAAACAAACTATTATCAACATTTCCTCCTGTTAGGATTATGAGCTTTTCGTCTTTTTTTTTAGAGAGATGAGCACTCAGAACATATTCAGGCAAATGTTACTTTTGTAGAAGCTGCTATTTTGACAGCATAGAACTTGATAAGGCACTATGAAGAAGTGTGCAATGCAAAGCTGAGGCTTCAACTGGAAAGGGGAGCTACAGGAGACAGGTTCCACCTACAGCCACTCACTCTCTTGTCCTGCAAGGATTTCTGTCCAATTTTGCTGTCACGCATCAAATATAAGTTTGGAGAGTTGGAAACACCAAGACTAATTTCCCTCATTCTCTTTGCCCATTAAGAAATGCCTCTGTGTTCTGCTGGGAGTAGAACCAACTTGAAGGAGAATGTCCCTAGTGACTGCCGCTCTAGTCCCTGGTCCTGTCAATAGTATGTTGGTCCCTTCTGTGGTCCTTGTGAAGCCCAGTATCAGGGCTCCAGTGAGTAGAGCATAATGGAGATGGAGCTTGGGCAAAGATGGGGATGGACTAGGGATGAAAAGGAAGAGGTGAAAACTTTACCCAAAAGGCTTGAGAAGAAGCAGGTCAGATTCCAGAACTCCCTGCACCCATTTCTGTGCCAGGTTTATGTTGAAGAACGCTGTGCTATTGCTGTAAATCTGTGTTGGGAACCCAAAATATTGTCAAGTTGGTTAACACAGCAGTATAAAAACTTAGGTTAATAAATAAGTCAAAACTTGCTGTATGACAATCTATATGCATTGAAATAAATTCTTTTCAAATGTGACACCATACTTAGTGCATAATTTCTCAGAAATCCTAGTCTGGCTCAGTAATTAATCACATGGAAAGGTGACACACACACACCAGGCCCTTCTTTGATTGCTTCTTTAAAGGGATCATGGTCGTCCCTACTCCAGGCTCTTCATGAAGTCTGTAAGCCCTTAAACAGTATTAAGAACCATTTTGGCTAGTCCTGTGGTTCTTGTAAAATCACTACTCGGCACAATTTTAGTAGGTGGGAAAGGGACTTCTGACTCTGCAACCCGCTAAGAGTGTGTTCATGTTAAGTGGTTAACCCTGAAAAATAGCCATTAGTAGGGTAAATAGGAGTCCTTTATTTACAGGTTGGCTTAGGGATGCCTTCTCCCTCATAAATGCAACACAAAGCAGTATGCAGAGAAGAAAGGTAGTAGAGAGGAAATGCTACTGGTAATGAAGCAGTCATTCCTCTGCTTCATTTTTTTCTTTCCCCCCTCCACCGACTGTAGTAGCTGGTGGTGGGAATGTCAGAGCATACATGAACTTCTCGCTGCACAGTTATTTCTTCAGCTAATGAAGCCTTTCGAGAATACTTTTCAAGCTACTTTTCCAGAATGGAGACCGGTGTTGCAGACTTAATATTATGTTGGCTATATGTGAAGATAATTTTCTTTAAAAAACTAAAACACTGGGGAGGTCCCCATAGGGTATTGTAAAAATTATTAGTTTTACTACTCTATTTAAACATAGTTTTCAGAGTTCTGAATGCTGTGCACCTGTGAAAGGATATTTTAAGTTGGATTCTTATTGTCTGACAGAGAGCAGTATGATAGGAGCTCTTAATAGATTAGAAGACTTCATGACACCCCAAATGTGAACTACTTAGTTGTTACAGAGGTATTTTGGACTCTGTATTTGTTTTCTGTTTCCCAGTAATGCTCTGTACAAAGCCAGACAGGTCTATAAGACACATCTGGGGATAACGCACTCTGTCTATAAATTGATAACAGTCAATGCTTGTCTGCCAGAGGGAGGGGAATATGAGGAAGGGGGAACCCAGAGTGACAGGGCAGAGCTTAAAAATACTTGATGCCTGTACCTTTGTAAACACCATAGAGTAGAATATTCCTTACAGAGGTCAGTAGCAGATGTCTAGGGAAATGTTTAAAGCAAAGACGTGTGGTGATAATTCCTAAAATATTCTTCCAAGTTCCAACAAGTGAGCCCAAATGGGTTTGTATTTAATAGCCTAGTAGACTTAAAAAAAAATAATAAATCAAATATTGGAAGAAAAAAGATAATTTCTGGAATCACTGCAAACTTTGAGTCCTGTGCTGCTTTCTGCAGTAAGAATGTGCTTGGTTGGGTTACAGTGTGCATAAAAAAACTGCCTCTTTTTGTTTTTGAAACGGAAGCCTGCTGGGTTTGTTGGACACCCCACTGCTTTTTTGTCTTGGAATGATTAGTCTCTGTCTCTTAATACTGTCTATATCTCTTCTTTTCACTGGAGAGTCGTAATTGTTCTTAACTTCAGATTGCATTAAGATGATCAGGAGGCAAAATTTCTGTTCTCCCTCACTCCAGCTGGTTATCTTCTAGAAGTTATTTTTGGCCTGGAATTGTTTTCGATTGAGAAGAGGTTTGTTGTTGAAAGTTTGTAGAAGTCTTATGAAAGAGCCTCTCTTTCCCATCAGCACAGAAAGGAAACTTGTTGCAGTACTACTAATGAAGCCTGGTTTCATGGCTGAAGATTTCTGAGTTTCAGCAAAGGACAAATATTTACTGAAGGGATTAGATTTTTTTTTTCTTTTTTTTTTCTTTTTAAAGTTCTGTGAAAACGTTCCCTCACCCTTCCTTCTGGAGGCCTTCCATATTTTAGACTGCTGCCTAGAACATCATTCAAGAATATTGTTCAAAGAAGCTTAAGAGTGATATTTCTGTCCTGTTGATGTAACTGAGTTCCAGTTGTGGAAATAATGGCACTCTTTTTCACACAATCCTCTGTAACTCCAGAAAAACAATTCTCTGCCTGTTTATTGTGAAGCCTACCTAAGATTAGTGCAACTCAGTAATATACTTGCAGCTACATGTATTTTCTGGATTTTCTGAATGTGTAGGTTTGTGTAATTGTGTATCTTGTATACTTGATGGCCTATGGTTAAAATACAGTGTCACCGAATTAGGGTTGCAACAGAAACAATAATAGTAATAGAAACCTTAATGTGCTTGGGGTGGTGGAGTTTTTTTGTCCTTTTGGTGAGGTTTTTTGTTAATGTCCTATTTTTTTTATGTTAGTTTCTGGCTTTACTGGTTATGAGAAGGTATGTGGATGATATGTGGCCATGGCGACGCTGGGGGCTCCTTGCAGAAGTCGACACTGAGCTTTCTTTAGCCTGTGTTTGGTCCTTTGTGACTTGTCTGCACAGGAAAGTTCACGTGCTGTTAAGTCAGGCTGTAAATTTGTGCTGTGTTAGCTGTTGCCTAGAAAATTCCACATTGACATTTAGTGCATACAGAAAACATTTCCATTGGAGGTCCTGCGCTCGAGTATTACTTGTGTGGTGAGATCATTCACACAGAGGTCAGCGTATGGTAGCAGGTATATATGAGTTGTGCTATGAAACTTTGCCTGGTTTAATTTTTGCATGTACACAAGGGAGAGGAAAACTTTTTCTTTTTTTTGTTGTTTAATTTTATTAATCTGTTCTTCAGAACAAGCAGTGGAAAAACTCTTTAATGTTGTCTGCATACACGGATCTCTGAATGAGCTTGAACCCACACTGTTTATCCTGTTTATGATAATCCAGGGCAGCAGGCAGTTTTTTTGGAGGTTGGTGTATAAATTATGCAATTTGCTGTCATCCCAAGGAGTAAGCAGGAAGTTCTCGCAGAGATACTAATGTTTTTTTCAGTGCTTCTGGTGGACAACAGGAAATGCGGCCTTCTCACCCGTGTTGGTAACACCTTGGATAATTTGCTGGTGTGTACAGAATAAAAACTTCAACCCTGGGGTGCAATCCATCCAGAAGGAGCTACAGCCTTCCAATGGAATAAGGCAGGGCGGTCGGCTGCTCTCTGGCCTGGTGCAAATCCCTGGAGAGAAGCAGAGGGTTTTTGGTTCTCCTGCTTGGGAAGTCTGGCACCTTTTAGTAAGCAGTAAACTCACTTTAATATTAAAGCTGGGATTTTTTTTATGGTTGAGTGTGTCTCGTGTATTCTTGGGGTGAGAGAATCACGCAGTGTCACTGGGCTGTTCCAGGACCCAGAGGATAGAGCTGCCGGGTTTTACATCATGATTCTCCTGCCTTTAAGTGCTCACAGTGTGCTCTTATAACCCTAAGACTGTTCCTATCTGTGCATGTAAACACATAAATGAGCTGTTTTATACTGGCAATTAGATACTCCAGAGAGTTGTGAAGCTGTGAGATATGGCTTCACTTAGGGTGGTTGCAACTACTTGGCCCACAGCCTAGGGCTTTGTTGCCTGCAATAGGTGTTAGCAAATGGCAATGCTAATGCGCTTAATGATATCATTACTAATTGGCAGCCTGGTCACAACAATTGACCTTCATTGATCTTGGCATTTCTACTTTTATTTCTTCCTCCTTGCCCTTTATGACAAGCTGTGCAAGCGATTTGCCTTTGAAAGGGTGCAAGCAGTTACATGGTAACACTTTAATTTTAGTT
Source organism: Pedionomus torquatus (assembly GCA_013398155.1). Lineage (NCBI taxonomy): Eukaryota > Metazoa > Chordata > Aves > Charadriiformes > Pedionomidae > Pedionomus > Pedionomus torquatus. The sequence continues at coordinate 52,279 of VZRU01011283.1, forward strand.
TGGCTGATTTATTTTAATGAACAGTGTTATGAATTGGTTTTCTTCTTTTTTTTTTTTTTTTTTTTTGTATCANAAAAATTCTGCCGACGTGAAAGGCTGCAGCATGTATGTTGCCTTATTTCCATGTAATGAATGTGCAAAGCTCATCATCCAGGCAGGTAAGGAGTAGTGCCAGCTTGATTTGTCAGGGTTGCAGTGCTGCCTGCTCCTTGGTATCTTATCACGGATGTATTTGATGTTAAATTGCTGCTGTTAGATCTAAATTAATTGCACTGTCAACTTCATAAGATGCTACTTGTGGGGTTGGGTTTTTTTTTTTGCATCTGAATGGTGCCAAATTTTTCCAGTGCTAATTGCATCTTCTGTGATTCTAAGCGTGCTTCTAATTTAGGTTTGTAACTTCTTAGACCAGGAGCTGCCAAAGAACAACACAGGCTTTGCATATAATTACTGTCAGTTTTACTGTGCTCTGACACACTGAATAGAGTGGGGCAGAAAGAAATAAACTTCTGCATGACAAAAGGTCTGTTGGGAGTATATACATGAAATTTTAATTTGAGTGTGATGCATGGTAGATATTTGAAGATTTTAAAATATCTTTGCTCATAAATGTCATAAGAATTCTATGATCCTACTTTAATTATGTCTTCCATTACAATTGTTTTAAATCTGTGCCACTGCAGCAAGTGCGCTGGCCTAAATGTGTTGCCTTTTTTCAGATTAGGCAGGATCTGCAGTAGGCTTCAGTTCTGTAAAAATCTCCGCCTAAGGTAGTGTATATTATGCTCATTGAGTAAAATCTTGCAAGCCCAGCGTGGAGTGATGTTCTGGGTAGTTTCTCTCACCTCTGATGAGCACAGGAATCTAGGAAGGAAGTAGCAAACGTAGCGCTGCTTTGTTTTGGTCAGTAAGATTAGAAGTGAAGTGAGGTGGAAGGGGAAAGGCCACGGCGTTTTGTGCTGAATTTCTCTTATTTACTTAATCAAAATCAAATGGTCTTCAAGGTAGCTTGGCTGCTTGTCCTCCGTGTAGTCACTCATCCTTTTCCTTACACGCTTAGGCCAGTGCTAAATGGCAATTTATTGATATTCATGTCTGGTAAATCCAGTAGGAATTCTGGGAATTCTCCTGGGTCGGTCTTTACACTTCTCCCCTGCCACAGGTATGTAGGCACAGATCATTCTGCAATTTGAGACAACGTTTATAAGTATTTGAACCTGGGATTGGGAGTTATTTATAAAACAGGGAGCAAAAGAAAAAAGAAGCGCATTTTTGTAACTGTGCATTGGGGAACAGGATTTGGAGTTTAAGTTCTTTGGAGGGAATTTTATCTATTAGAGAGATAGTTAAGTTTCTATTACTTTTGCAAAGATGCTTAATTTCTTGTCTTGTCTGTCTTGGGATTTTGCCCACAAGTTTTTGGTTTTGGTTTTCTGAGTTCCATTTAGGTGAAAGGGGGAATTTTCCAGCGTTTTTTAAATAATTATCTTCCAAAGCATCTTTACTTTACACAATCTTATTCTTAAGTATAATCAGCAGTATTTTGGGAAGCAGAGTTGTATCAAGGAATGTGGATGAATGCTGCCTTTTCTGATTTTGGGCAGCAGATATTCCTGGGGTTTGTTTTGGTGGATTTGGTTGGGTTTTTTTCAGTGTAATTCTAAGCTTTTTTTTTTTTCTGAATGACTTCTTTTAGGCATAAAGGAAGTTATTTTTATGTCTGACAAGTATCACGACACTACAGAAATGACAGCTGCACGACGGATGTTTGATTTAGCAGGTATTATATACAGGTAAGAGAACTTTGGATTAACTTCATTTTTATTTTGGAAAGGAAGAAAATGGCACATGAAAGAGACCGACGTTAGGGCAAAAGCTTTTCTTCTTTGCCTCATGCAGTGTTTTACTCTTTGGTGGCATTTGTAGATGGTGTGCTTTGGATGCCTCCAAAAGATACTGGATTGACAGACTGTTGCACCATTCTTTTGGTCTTGTGTGTGGTTAAATTTCCATTTCATAACCTTTGTATGAGAAAATGGTCCATTTGGAATACTCATGTCATTCCTGGGCTGCAAGAGAAATTGCAAATGGGGTGATCATTGGTTATATTTTACTGGGGAAGAGTCGCCGATCCTGCTCAAAGCAGGAGGTTAGACTGGATGATCTCCTGAAGCCCTTAAACCTCAAGTGTCCA
>VZRU01011284.1:0-16529 GCA_013398155.1 Pedionomus torquatus
GCTCCCCTCAGCCGGAGGCCGCCGCTCGCCAGCCTCGGAGAGGGCGGTAACCTCGGGGGAAGGAAGGGAGCGCACAGGTGGGGAGGGAAGCTTAGTCTTAGCAGCTTTTCTGGCTGGCATCACCTGCCCTAGATCCTCGGTTGTAAAGAAGCGCGTGGTTCTTGCTCTGTGTGATTCCCGTGGACGAAAATCCTCTCTAAAAGCTGGGGACCTACGTTTACAGCCACGCGGAAAGCGTGTGGTGGAGCCACACGAGTCCAGAGGAGGCCCCGGTGATGCTGGGGGGGCTGGAGCCCCTCTGCTGGGAGGACAGGCTGAGGGAGCTGGGGGCTCCAGGCTGGAGAAGAGAAGGCTCCAGGGAGACCTCGGAGCCCTTCCAGTCCCTCCAGGGGCTCCAGGGAAGCTGGGGAGGGACCCTTGATGAGGGAGGGGAGCCCTGGGACGAGGAGGAAGGGTTTGACCCTGAAAGAGGGAAGATGGAGCTGAGATGTGGGGAAGAACTTCTTTGCTGCGAGGGTGGTGAGACCCTGGAACAGGTTGCCCAGAGAAGCTGTGGCTGCCCCATCCCTGGAGGGGTTCAAGGCCAGGCTGGATGGGGCTTGGAGCCACCTGGGGTGGTGGGAGGGGTCCCTGCCCAGGGCAGGGGGTGGCACTGGGGGGGCTTTAAGCTCCCTTCCAACTGTATAACTCTTCTGTGATCAGCTAGTGTCAGACAGATCTGTCAGGTTTCAGGTTATGATCCTACCTAATGAGTCAACTCCTTATTACCTTTGTTGTTAATGCAGACTTTAAAGGAGACGCTGTCATGTCACAGGACTGCAACGATGAGTGGGAGCTGAGCAAAGAGAACGTGCAGCCCCTTCGACAGGGCCGTGTCATGTCCACCTTGCAGGAAGCACTGGCTCAGCAGGAGACCTCCAGCCATACTGCTGTTCAGCTCAAAAAACAGTGAGAGACGTTTTGACACCTCTTCTTCCCTTACCTTCCTGCCTCCTCATCAATTGTTCCATCTTATTTAACCATACTAATCTCACAGGCATTAATAAAAGCATAAAAGAAGTTTAGTAACTGATGTCTCTGCTACTTTCACGCTCCAGGTATATAGGGCTACTTCCCATGGCTGCTTCACAATATAGACTAATATTTTTTAGGTTTGCAATGGAACATTTAAACAAACATTAAGGGATTCAGTTGTGCTTTTAAATGTACTCATTAAGAAAAACACATGAATGTTAGAGGGAGGAGAGCTTTTTCTTTGTCTTTTCTACAATAATCTACTGAAGCAGAGTATTTCTTTGGACAGAAATGCTTCCCACTGTTATAATGTAGTCACAATACAGGTAGCTCTGTAGGACTTCTCTGGACTGCAGAGACACCTGAGTGGGCAAAGTCAGCATGCATTTGGTCTGTCTGATTCCACAGATACAACTGCACGAGGAGCATCTCGTGTCCCAAACCTATTCAGTTATATTTCTATTGTCTGATCCTCAGCTTTGCATGCCCTGTTGTCAAGCTGCAAGGGGTTGTTTTTTTTTTCTTTGTGTGCTGTGTGAGGCTGAAATCATGTAGGGATGGAGTGATGTGGGAGTTGAAGAATGAGACAAGATGACGACTGTCAGTGTGGCCACTGAGATGTCTGGTGCACTTCTGTAATTGTCTGATCATCGGGCTTTTCTATCACCCGTCATCGTTCCAATCTCCTCCTGTACTTAAATGAGGGATGTTTCATGCAAACATTGAGCTTCACAATATATCTGTCTGCTAATAACTCTTTGTAGCGGAACAGGCATTATGTCAAGGGAGATTATAAGCTTTGATGTTATAGAAATTCTTGGAAATATCCTCTGGAAAGATGCGTGTCTGTTCTTCTTAAACAGTGATTCATTTCCCAGCACTTTCACTTTGAAGAGTGCAAAAGCTTTTTTCTTTTGTTTGCTTTTTATTTTTATAGACCCACAAAGTGGTATGCATGAGAGTGAAGGTGTTTATAGTGTAGAAAGTATCTTTACAGTTGTACACGTGTATTTATTGGTTAAGTATTTTTTTTCTTTAGGGAGTTTGAGTCTGAAATCCGATTTTACTCTGGAGATGATCCTCTGGATGTCTGGGACCGGTAAGTTTCCTTTTATTTCACAATAAACAATTGAAAGGCCAGATATCCTTGTAAAAGCTTAGGAGAAAATATTCTAATTTATTAAGAAACTCTTTAAAAGATAAATTCTTTAACAGGGTCTTCTTGAGTATTGTGTTGTTTTTTAATACTAGGCCTGTTTTTTTTCTATACCTTACATTGTACAGCAACAGAAGCCCTGTCTCTTACTCAGAACTGTCTTGCTATGAATACATTCTGTCCTAGGTACATCAAGTGGACAGAGCAAACATTCCCCCAGGGTGGAAAGGAGAGTAATCTCTCTGCAATATTGGAAAGGGCAGTGAAAGCGCTCAATGAACAGCGGCAGTACTACAGTGATCCCCGCTATCTTAACCTCTGGCTCAAGTTTGTGAGTGTTTTGTGAATATCTCCTGGGTGTTGCTTTTTCTTGGTTCTTATGTTGTTTGCACAAAGGCTGGTTTTTGAAACAACCGAGGTAAAGAATATGTTGTACAACTGGTGCAATGTTAGAAATACCTCTCTGCAAGCATGTTACCTTCTCTTCAATTATACTTCTCATTTTTAATAATATCTTTCAACCCTTTTTAGGATCATTTGGTTTAGACAGCTACAAATTCCATGAGCTGCCTTTTTGGAAAAGCTGGTTTGGATGTGCAGAGCTTGATTATTCACTTAAAGAGAAAAGAAAATAATTTAAAGATCACTTCAGGCGTTATCTGTCCTAGCAATTATTGTAACTTTTAACTGTCTCCTGTCCACATCCTGTGTTCAACCAAAACCAAGTTGAGTGTGTTCTGGTCTTGCCCTGTCTCTAGTTTTTGTTGTTCTCGTCTCCTTAAAGCAGCCTTTCTTCAGGTCTAGCTTCCTGAGCTGATTACTGGTTCCAAAACTGGTAATAAATGTGTTGTACCTGAGATTAGTATTCCTGAGAAGAGTTATTTTTATATTTATATGACATAATTCAATCATTAAATTATCTCAGATAAAGTATCTAAGAAATGGCAGAATATGTGGGCTAGAACTAAGGGATTGGAAATGATGTTGACAAATATATACATACAGTCAGAGGTTTTTCTTCTTAATATCCTCCTCCTGAATCCCTTTCCTCTGCCTTGTGCACTGGGACATGATACAACCGTGTGTCCTGGCCCTACAGCTGCTCCTGTAAGACTTGTCTTGAAATCAATAGGGTCTTGCAGGAAGCATCAAAATACAACGTAGAATCCTGTGTGGTCAGATGCAATTACTGAAGCAATTTGGTTGTTTCAGGGAGATCTTTGTAACGAGCCCCTAGATCTGTACAGTTACCTACACAGCCAGGAAATAGGCACGACGCTGGCGCTACTCTACATCACCTGGGCAGAAGTACTGGAGGCTAGAGGAAGTTTTAAGAAAGCAGACCTGATATTCCAGGAAGGTATTCAGCGCAAGGCTGAGCCTTTGGACAAACTCCAGTCGCATCACAGGTAAGCTGGAGCTGAAGAACTTTGTTTTATGTCCTTTGGTCCATACCTGCTCTGGTGAATTTTATACTGACTTCTCCAATATTTTTCTCAGGCAGTTTCAGACCCGTGTTTCTCGGCAGGCACTACTGGGGCTTGAGGACACTTCTGATGAAAACGATACAGGTCTTCTGGGAGCTGCAGAACCTCAGAGAAGCTCATTGGCAGAACTAAAAGGCAGGGGGAAGAAAAAAGTGAGAGCCCCGATTAGCCGTGTGGGAGATGCGCTTAAAGGTACATTCAGTTGCTGAAACAACATATTATTGTTGGAAGAGTTACATCTTCTGGTGGAATTTGTGATAGTTAAAGGTTAATTTGCATAAATCTTTTTGCTCCTAGCTACAAACCAAACCAGAAGCTTCCAGACTCTAACTTCCCAGCAGCTTTCAAATAATGCGGGTTTTGCCGTGTTTGATGAAAATTCAGCTTCTGGACCTGAGATTCCGGTAGTTACACCACAGCCGTGGGCAGCACCTCCAGCTCCGAGGGCGAAGGAGAATGAACTGAGTGCAGGGCCTTGGAACTCTGGCAGGGTAAGGAGTCTCAAAATACACCAGCAAAAACGAGCAGTGTTTGTGTAAGCTGGTGACTGCTGCTGATCCCCGAGACAAAGGTTTCTCCCTGCCTGGGGCTCGTGTCTATTTCTAATCTTCTGCTTCTTCCTATAGAATCTCTGGTTATACGTAAGTTTAGCAATAAGCTTAGCAAGCTGATCTTGCTAGAATAAGTTTTAAGAAAACCAAATCTCTTTAGAGCTCTTAAATTGAAAAATTATAATTCTTGCTAACCTTGCTAATTCTTGTTAATTGGTATAAATGACCTACCAAACTGTTGGGAGGGAGGAAAGGAATATAAGAGGGAGAATAGTAGCCAAAGAGAGGGAGAGAAGCCAGTGTTAGTTATGTGAGAAAGACGGAAAGAGTTAAATTGATATCGTATGATACCACCTGAAGGAAGAACTTGTTGCCTGTTGTCTTATGAAAATAGACTTGCAGAATGCTCTATGTGCCGTGTTTTGAAGTGCTTGTGAGGAAAGCAGAAGAGTGGAGATCAAAAGAAATGAATAATTGCTGTATCAATGGAATATTTACCCTGACAACAGGATGACAAAGTAGATTCCAATGGCTTAAACTAATGGTGGAGGCATAAAAAGAAACAGCTGCGCTACAGGTGTTCAAGCTGTATCAATTCAAGAGAATTGATCCAAAATACTGTCTGAAGGAAACTAATCCTGTGATACCGAGTTTTTCAGAGGTCTTTAGATAACCCTCAGTGGTTCTCTGCTCTTTGTAGATTAGAGGGGAAAGATGGAAAATAATCAGATGATAAAAAATATTTTAAACTTCTCATAGGAGTTGTCAGAAGTGAAGCTTAGAAACAAAAAAATAGGATGGAGGAAGGGAAGCAAATGGGCTGACACTCACAGAAACTCCAGGAATAATTACTGCCAGATATAAGCAGTTTTACTAAGTGGATGAAAAAGTTTTGGAATCCACTGGTCTAATTTGCCCAAGAGGAATGAGGAGGAATTATTAATGTAAAACCGCTTCTCAGTTGCCTTGTTTTGGGCTGCTTAACACATTCTAGTCACCAAAAGTATTCTTTTAACATCTGTCCTTCCAGTTCTCTCTCTTTCCCCCCCTTAATGAAATTTGTTAAATGTGATTTTTTAAAAAGAAATCTGCAGCTCAGCATAAAAGTTGAAGGTGTTTGTTTCCCCTTCAGTGAATTGTGAGGCTCAGTCTGGTTTGTTTTGCAGTGAAAGAATAACTTTTTTGAATGCTGTACAGAGGAAAGAGGCTTCTCTCTTATTGCTGGTATGAAGATGAAGTAAACAGTTTGAAAAATGGTAGAAAAAAGAGGTCACTTTGTGAAATATTCTCGCAATCTGACTCTTTCTGCTTAAGATCCTACCTGGGTTTCCAAATAAGCAGGGAGTGGTGTGTTGTCAGACAAAATTCCAACTGTCTGGTCCCCAAGATACATGGACTCCAGAGTCAGTTAAAGTTTTTTTTGTGGTGTTAAAATAGCCTCCGAGAGGAAAATTAAGAAGTCTGGAGGTTCTTGGAGGACAGCAGGAGAAATACTGCAATAGAATTGGATCTGTCATGGCTGAAAAATGTGGACTCTAGCATTTCTGGAAAAACCAAGAGGAGCAGTTGGAATCCTCTGAGGGAGATGCTGGTCAAGCAGGGTGACAGCAACGAGGTACTGATGAGGACACACAGGAGTGTCTTGCTTTTTTAGGTGCTAGTACTCAGCTGATGCTCTCTGTTTGTATCAGAACAGATTTAGTCTTGTAAATTAGTTTTGGAAAAGTCTACCAGGTTTAACCTAATCTATTTTTTTTCAAGTAACAAAAGCTACAAATGAGCCAAACAATGGGAAAAAGGAGATATAGAATAGAGAGGAATGTAGAGACTGTAGAGACTAAAAATGAACCTTTAAGCTTAGCATTGACTTTTCCTTCCTCAGCGTCCTCGCAGGAATGCAAGTTCCAGTATAGAAGTGTCCTACCCGCAGCCCGGCTTCACCCCCTATGTGGAAGAGTTGGCTCAGCAGCAAGTCATGTGAGTCTTCAGTTTGAAATGGGGTTTGCACTTGAAGTTACCAAAGCTGCTTTGTAAGGTCCTGACTCGTTTTGCCAAGTAGCCAAGTCTCCAGATCGGTGAGAATTTAAAATCTGTCAACCTGGAAGCTCTTTGTGCTTTCGCTTCCTAGCAGAAGCTTCAGTGGAGGACGCATCAGGACACGGGAGGTCTTTGACTATAGCTGCTCATTACATGGGAGCTTATATCATATTTATATATGCTAATGAATTTAATAGTTTATCTCGGTGTGTTTACACAAAACCAGTTACCTCTTCTAGGATGCTGTTTGGTCTGAAAGCAGCCCTGGGTTGAGACAGGCTTATTGCTGTTTTCCTCTATCTTGGGAACTCTGTGCATGATCTATTTTTTTATTCTGAAACAAGCTATCAAAGTTTCCATGACAACAGTGTTGCTTAGGTCACGGAGGAGTGTGCTGTTTTGCCTGAAATTACCTTCCTGCTGCAGTGCTCACTGAAATGCTGATAAATCCCCAGAGATGGAGTTGCTCTGTTTTGCCAGAGTGGAGGAAAAAGCATTAGTTATAAAGCTGCTTACCTTTCTTTGGCTAATGATGGCTACGGAATATGTAGGCTTTTCCTCAGAGAGAGGTGGAAAAGACTCTTTGATATCACAGACAGCTTCCCTGGCTCCCAATTGTGTACAATCAGAGTGCTGAGATGTGCCTAACAGAGTGGATTATTCCTGGGGGTTTTTATGTGGCGTGTGAACTTCAGAATAGCTCTGACCAAGGACATACAATAATTTAGTTTATGAATACGTAAAAATTAAATTTCTGTCTAAGCCATAGGACTATTTCTTGCTCCTGAAAGTCAGGGGTGCCAAAGAATTGTATCTCTTGAACTGATGGACTCTCAGATGAAGATTTATTTACAGAAGGCAGTGGGGTTTCTTTATACCAGGGAAAAAGGAGCAGGGGGAACAGAGGATCAGGTTTCAAGCCACTTGAGCAGGGGAGTTTGTACATAGCTCTATGCTATATAGTTGAAAGTTTAAAAGCAGATTATTTTTTTTCTGCCTTTGAGTCCATTTCCTCATGAAAAGCCATGGTTGTCAGCTCAATCAAGTCTGGAAGTGTTAGGCTGAATCCGTGTAGACACGATACAAATCATGCAATGGATTGTCACCCAGAGGTTTGGGTAGAAGGACCCTGTAGTGATCTTGGTAATAAGCCTCCTGGCCCTGCAAAAAAAAAAAGCTTTAAGAAACCTGCCAACCATTAGGAGCAGCTGTGGGCCTCATCTCCCAATGCATTTCAGGGTTGAGAGTCCATTTGTGTGCAAAACAATACAGATCACGGAATTGTCAGAGTTGGAAGGGACCTCTAGATGGCTTGAAACTGGGCATTGTGATTTCTTTTGAGCTTGCTGTTTACCCAGACCACATTAAACACTTTTTTTTTTTTTTAAGGTCAGTTGTTCACGTTTGAGGTACAGATACTTGCTGGAGTCATCTGGGTTACTGGTATCTGTGGAATCACACAAATTCTGTTTCCTCTCTCCTGAAATTAGGACATAGCATGTCCAGAGAGCACATCAGAAATTGCCCGCTGCGGACTCCTTTTGCTGCAGAGTGAGGGAGGGGTTTTGTGGGGATTTTTCAGTTTGTGTGTGTGGGTTTTTTTTGTAACAAGGCGCTTCATTTCTGTCACTGAAAGTGTTAAACATCCTCCTTGAGCAAATTCTGCTCTTATTGTATTTTCAATTTTCCCTTTTTTTCTTAATCTAAAATGCCAGGCTTAATCTAGTCCAAGCTCTACCACTCTGAAGTCCTGCTGATCCTCTGCCTCACTCCCCATCTCTTGCCTGATAAACGGTTTTGTGGGATGATTAGGGACTCATCCCCTGTGTGGTCACAGAGATCGATGGAACTGAAGTAACCATAGGTCCTGCTCCAGAATGCAGAATTCAGAGTATCATAAGAATTTCATTTGTTCCTCACTGGGTCTTATTTTTTTATTTTTGTTTTGAGATTTTTTTTTAATGTGTTTTTTTGATACGAGTTGGTATCCCTGCCTCTTTTCTGCTATCATTCCATTATTGGGTTTCTTTTGTCACCAGAATAGAATGTCTTTATTCTACAACTAGATTCTGAAATAAGCTATTTCCTCTCCTGTGCTTGCTTTTCCATGTTACAGTGAAGCACATAAGATCAAAGTAATAACTGCACGTTGTTTTCAGGACTCCCTGCAAAATTGAACCCACCATAAACCACGTTTTAAGTGCTCGCAAACCTGAGAAAGAAGAGGATCCACTACAGCGAGTGCAAAATCACCAGCAAGATAGTCAAGAAAAGAAAGAGATGGTGATGTACTGTAAAGAGAAGGTTTATGCTGGAGTGGAGGAGTTTTCTTTGGAAGAAATTCGAGCTGAAGTCTACAGAAAGAAAGCAAAAAAGAAAGCTGAAGGTATGTTTCAAAATGGGATGGCATAAGACATCCTGAGATGGAATAATAAGGTTACTTCTTAGCATAGATCTGTCTGGTATTGCAGCTGCTCTTCTACTGGAATAGTTATTCAGCTGCTCTAGGGCCTAGAGAAAGTAACAGCTTTGCGTGAAAAAGGGAAAGAAAGCCAGAGGTTTTAGCCCTGTTAAAAATAATTTAGGATTAGCCACACATTGCGTGTGAAATACGTCCTTATAAGCTTTCCTTCCGTAGAGGAGATGCAGGCCATAGCCCAGAAGAAGGAGGAGATACAAAGGAAAATTGAGGAACTGGAGAAGAAATTGAAAAAGGAAGCCGACAAGCAGCAACAACTATGTGAACAGGTACGGTCCTCAGTTAACTGTTCTTCTTCAAACAGCTACTATGGTTGTCCTTTTTGGTTATTTTACTTAATATGTTTGGTTTTTTTTTGGCTAATGCTTTTTAGACTTCTTTTGAAAGGATGTTTCAGTCTGTTGTATGCAGACATTGCCCAGTAAATGAATGCTCAGAGAAACATTTCTTTTCTCCTTCCCCGCTGGTCCCCAAACCATATCCTTTTTCTATAGGGATGTCAATCAAAGACTTCACTTCTAAAGTAACGCTACAAGACTTATTGTTATTTAACAATCAAAACGCCATATGCTGAGGTATAAACTTAAAACATTTTTTGAAGTAAAGCTATGCCAAATGCTTAAGTGCTAATTGCTCTTTCTTAGGCTCTATTTGTGGCAGTTTCCTTTTATATTGGAAATGTCTACTTCTTTTGAAGACAGAAGGAGGCTGGAAGTAGGGATAGAAGTGAAGGGTTGCAAAGTGGGCTGGGCTAACCCTGGCAGGCAGCTAAGCACCACACTTCTGCTTGCTCCCTCCCCCTCAGTGGGATGGGGAGAGAACCGGAAGGGAAAAAAGCGAGAAAACTTGTGGGTTGAGACAAAGACAGCTCTCCAGGTAAATGGAAAGCTGTGCTCGCAGTAAAGCAAAAGAAAACATGATTTGCTACTTCCCATTGGCAGCCAGGTGTGTAGCCATTTCCAGGAAAGCTATTCTTCATCCTGAATAATGGTCACTTGGGAAGATAAATGCTGTAATTCTGAACACACACACACACACACATACCCCCCAGATGTGTTGCTGAGACGGTGTAATATGGTACGGAGTGTCCTCTGGTCAGTTGGGGTCAGGTGCCTGCGCTGTGTGCCCCAGCCTGCTCGCTGGAGACCTTGATGCTGTGAAAGCACTGTTCAGCGACAGCCAAAACACCTCTGTTATCAACACTGTTTTGGTCAAAAATCCAAAGCATAGCACCGTACCAGCTACTATGACAAAAATTAACTCTATCCCAGCCAAGACCAGCACATAAAGCTATATCCCATTTGTCTTCCAAGATTTATAGCCAGTAGCATGCTCTAGTATGTGTTAATTTTGGTTTGTTGGGTTTTTTTTCCTTTTCTATACAGATAACTCTTGAGCAGAGTATTTTTCAAGCAAATATACTTTTATCTCATTGCTAGGCAGTGTTTAAACCCAGTTTTCTTGTAGGTTGCAAATAACAAGTAAAAGTTAACTGTTTTAAAGCTCTTCCTTTTCCCAACTTCATCAGTCAGGCTAATAAAGTATGTTCTCTCTCTCTCTGTCCCCTCCTTTCCTATTTCCTAAATAATGCCCCGGTAGTAAATTAATCATTATGTTTGTGGAACCTTGTTGTATGGCTTCTGAGTCCATCACTGTACAGCCAAAACATGGTTTTATTTATAGCCAACAGAGATAACAGAAGCATCACCACCTCTGGAACTGCAAGGAGTTACTTCTTCCAGTACAACAGAAATTGAGGAGAAGCAGCCCCAGTTGCAAAGGTAACACAGGATCTTCTTGACCAGCAACGAGAAAATTTGTGGAGATAATCAGTTAGGAGTAACCTGGGTCACAACTGGAATATACCCCTAGGCGTCAGCCTGTAACCAGGATCTCTAGTTTGCTTTTTTCTGTTATTTGTATGAGGGATCTTAACTTCTTACAAGTTGCATGTGTCAGCTTGGCTTGGTTTTTTATAAAGTTGTTGTACGTTTTGTGAAGGTGTGTAAAGTATAAAAACCAAGTTTGTATCTTTTTCACAGTGAATTCCAGATCTCTGAAGACACTCAGCCAGATAAACCGTCTTGTTCTGAAGGCAAGTGTTTGAATCTGGTGCTTTGAAGCAGAAGGCCATAGTAAAGGGCTGTGTTCTCTTATATGAATGGCAAGACTGCAACAAACTGAGGGGAAAAAAGTCCAGGTGGATCAAAGTGAAGGCGAGAATGTGGTAGTAGTGCCTCTACTTGGCAAAAGACTGAGCATCTGAGGTCTGAGAACTGTCACTGAAAGGACTTTGAAGCAGAAGAGTGTATTTTTCTTAATAGCTGAAGAGCTTTCTTCACACTTTCGTATATACAGTCTTATTAAAATCTGTAAAAAAAAAAAAAAAGATATTTAAGATTGATACTACCTGAAGTCCTTTTTTCCTCAGAGGATTTGGTAGAGGAACACATTCAGAAATTGTTTGTTCAGTTTTGTTGCTGGGAAAGGTGTGTGCTAAGAAATTTACTTTTGACCTGAATTGACTGCTGTTGTTGTTGGCAGAGGTTTTCCAGTCTCTTGATGTGTGCCCGGATACACGAAGGGGAAATGTGCTTTTAGACTCTGAGGATGAACAGGAGAAACGGAGGGATGAGGCCAGTCCTGGGAAAAAAGGTGCAGATTCTGAAACACATTCTACAAAGAGCGAGCTGGCTAATGTAATCTGATGGTAAAAGGGTGGGTCATTACCATCATAAAACCAAAGCTTTTTTTTAAATCCATTTCTTTAAGTGTCAATTTGTAACTTCCTGCTAGGACTGGTATTTTAAAGACTGTTTATTAAATGTTTTCAGTAGAATCTGCTACACGGTTGTGGAAAAATGGTTGATACAGAAGAGCCTCTTGTTTTTAATTTACAGATGAGGGTCTCCTTCTCCAACCAGGTCCTGCCACTTTTTTCTCCATATTTGATGAATCCTCTTCTTTGGCAAATCAGAATATAAGGTAGGATTAGAGTTACTCAAGACCTACATTTCAGAGGGAGAGAAAAATGAAGTATCAAACCACGTTCTGCAGCAGCTGAAGTACAGTACTGCTTCTTGTATGGATGTGGGCAGGTTTTTTGTCTTGTTCAGATTTGTATCTTTTTGTTTTATTTCATTACTCTGCTTGGGAAATCCATGATGAGGAAATACTCTTCTGTTGTTCCTCCTCAATCTAACACTATTTAAGCTGCTCTGTTAAATTTTCTCCTTCTGCAGAGCGTTATATATTGCAGTTTACTGGTAGTTGTGTAGTAGGGAGTGGTAGATTGTAATCATCAGTAGACTTCAACAGAGATTCCTCTCAGGAATTGAAGTTACTCTAACAAATATGTAATGGAATGTACCCTTGTCTTAGTTGTTCTGCAGATCATACACAGAAAAGTGCCCGGCGCCCTCTTGCTGTTCGGAAACCTTCAGATTCTCTAACTGCAAAGGAAAACGTATCCCCAGAAGCCTGTGTAAGGGAACAATTTAGGCTTTTCTGTCAAGGAGGAGCCAACACAGAATGTCCTGCTGTTGAACCGAGTGAGATTGGCTGGACTGGCATGTGCAAGAAGCCAGGATTCTAAACTTGTGTCTGGCATGGCCATACTTGAATTGAGTGATATTAACATGGTGTGTGCAGTGTAATCTTTTCATTAGGCTTTAAGGTGGCCAATACAGAGGTGATGGTAAGGAGTCTTCCAAATTTTGAGCAACTGATTAGTGGCCAGGATTACACCAAAACTTTAAGTTTTTTATGAAGAGTTGGAGTCTTAGACACTGCATGTTGTTTAATCCACTCTTGCCATGCATTTGCCATGCAGAGGAATTTAAGAAATGTATAGATGTGGCACTTCAGGGCATGCTCTAGTGGCCAAGATTGTGGGTGGTTTTTGTGTCTGTATGGTTGGACTCTATCTCGGAGGTCTTTTCCAACCATGAAGACTGATCTAAACATTCATCTCTGCTCCTGTGCTCCTCACCCAGAACACGGTACACTTGACTCCCTTAAACCTTAGTGTCTCTTTTCCTGAGCTGTGTGTCTTTGTGTCAGTTTGGCAGGTGTTTGTGAAGCTCTCAGTAAAGGTGGTTGTTGCTGTCTTGCTGAGGAACTTGGTTACTGCATGTTGCAATAGGCCCTTACCACGCTCGAGTGAGAGGATTTTATTCTGAGCTGAGAAGGGTTTTATGTGCAGCTATAATGTGAAGTGCTTTAGCAGGGTTTGGCATTGTGCATATGCTGGTTTTGGCTCTAGAGTCAGTCTGGAAAACGACATAGTTCTGTTTTACATGTTCTATGTGTTTTCAGTGCCAAACATTTTAGCCAAGGCTTCAATAATGTGCTTATAACTGAACTGAAATGCACTTCTGGAATGGTAGAAGTACCCTGTAACAATTCACAGCAACTCTGCAGCACAGAGAGTGACAAAGCTACCCTTTCTAGCTGGAAAAAATATGCCACTATATGAAGTTAGGGTTCAGTTACTCAATTTGAGCCATGTACGTAGAGTACATGAAAACTGAGTGTCATTTTCATGTTGGAAGGTGGTGGGGTAGAAAAAAGGGGAAAAAGAAATGTTCAGCTTTTAAGTAAATTAAAAGAAAATTTGATGTAAAATCTCTAGGCTTTTCACCATCTATTCCTACTTTTTTTTTTTTAGGATGATCTGAATGGAATTGAGCCTTTGACTGAAGATGCAATTGTGACGGGATCCTACAAGCACAAAACCCTTTGTGCCAACCCAGAAGACACCTGTGACTTTGTCAGGGCTGCCCATCTGGCCTCAACGCCCTTCCATGGGGTGGCAGCTCAGAGAGTCCCAGATCCTGCTTTTCCCCAGAGTCTCCTGAAGGATGACTGTCCAGAATCAAAGGGTGCACCTCTGAATCAGGAAACCCTTGTCTGTGAGGGAGCCTACAACGAAGCTCTTTGTGTAAAAAAGCTGAGGTAATTAACAGCAAAGCATCTTGAGCCCCTTCTCCTATATCTGTTGTTGGTTGTGGTTTTACTGTTTCATTGCTGATGAAACAACTTTCTGAAGAGATGAGAATATCCTGAAAAAAGCCACTTCTCTCGCTTGGGGTTGGTCTTGCCTTGAGCAGATTTAAGAGGTAATAGCAAGCCCACTTGGCTTTTCAGCGTTACTGCTGCGGGACTTAACCCCATGTTTTTTCTACCAAATAACTTGCAAAGAAATTAATAAGCACATCCTGTCTCTGTAACTAGAGATTAAAAGCAGAATTATCAGTTCCTTGTATACTCATATGCTTCTGTAGTTATTTTAGCATGTGGAATCTGTGATTATGGCTTAGATTTCTCCTACAGAGGAGAAAAGCTAGAGAGAAGAAACAGCAGGTTGTTTGCCAGTTTTCTTATCGTAAAGAGAAAATCATCTGTTGTTTGGTGTTTTCCTAATTTAGAGCTGGGTTTGATTTGCTGCTGTTAGTGTGTAAACATGTATACCATGCCGAAGGGGTTTGTTTACTTGGCGAGTTCCCTGGGAAACCGTGCTGATTATAATTGGGAAGGAAGAGGAAGAGTTATTTCCCACCCAAACCTCTGCTGCTTTAAAAGCACTGTAGGTCTGCATTTTGGTAGCTAATGGAGTAGTAAACATTCAGTGTTTCTCCTGTTGTGGCAGTCATACTTTATGGAAGAGAAAATGAAATTCATCTATAGACTGAGATTCTGAGTATAAACCATCATTGAAGCTAAAATAAAGCTGTGCTTAAGTAGTGGTTTTCCACGAAGGATAGGAAAGGATTTCTTTATGTTAAAGAAGTCTGGAGTGCACAGTATCCTTTCCTAGGCTGGTGTTATCTAGACACTTCTCCCAAGTCACAGGCAATGGGACAAGACGAAATGGCCCTCAAGTTGCACCAGGGCAGGTTCAGATTGGATATTAGGAAAAAGTTTTGCACTGAAAAGGTTATCAAGCCTTGGAGTGGGCTGCCCAGGGAAGCGGTTAAATTGCCATCCCTGGAGGCATACAAAATGCAGGTAGACAGTGCTTAGAGACATGGGTGATAGGTTTTGTCAGTGTAAGGTTGATGGTTGGACTAGAGCTGAAAGGTCCCTTCCAACTCGGACAAATCTGTGGTTCTACTATGTCTTCTGAAAGTCTGAATGCTCGGTGACTCTATTTACAGCCCGATCATGGAAGCAAGTGTGGAGGATACTCGTTCGTCCGGTTCTTCTGTCTCCTCAGGATCTTCTCTTTCCTCTGTTACACAAATATCTGCTATCAAATACCTGCATATCCCTGAGAAACTGGACCTTGCTCAGACCTTGCCTGCTGAAATGGCTACTGATTCTGGAGGTCTCGCTGAACACCTCGCCGGTTAGTACTGAACTGAGTTTCACTCACAACAAATAACTTGCAGCTGACACTAAACCACGGTGCTTTTTCCATATTTCCTGTATTCTCCTCTGCATTCTGTTTCTTGTTACTTTGCCTTGTGATTAAACCTGTGTCTCCTTGTCAGAAGCAGCAGCAGCGAGGTATTCAGTAAAGTGTGCTTGTCAGCAACCAAAAGATGTAACTATTAAGGTGATGAGAACTTATTTAACGTAGTAAAGCAGGGAGTGTGTGGGAGTAATGAGGTCAAACTCTGAAATGAAAAGTTCCATGGATGATAGTGAGAACTTCTAAGACAGCTTTGTTCTGTTGTAGTATTTTTTTTGTCTCTGTAATCCTACTTTGTGTTCTTCTGATGTGCTGATAAGTGCTACATTGAAAAAGGTGAATATGAATTTAAGATCTAGTGAAAGCTGCATAATTTTGGTTTTAAATTTACACTTTGCTGTAAGGTATTGTGCCGCTTTGCAGGGCGGTTCTTTTCCCTGTTGAAGGAGAACAATTTTGTCCTAGTTTGTTTTCCTTTCCTTACATGAAATCCCCACTGCATTTGAAAGAGTGAATTTCAATAAAGCCCTTAATTTAAGCGATCAGTTTGTGATTTTTATTCTAGACATACATTTTAAAAAAGAAGTGTTAATTTACAGAATGAGTGAGTTCTGCTGTGACTGAGCAGACATCTAATTCAGAGCTTTGTCTCTTGTGAAAGATGATGAATTTTATGTGATGCTGAAGTAGAAACATTGAGAGCTCATGGTGAGTAGTCTGTTAGGGTAGCTTCAGAAACGAGCATTCACCTGACTTCACAAGAACTATTGGGAAGAGATTAATTGACTTGCTGGAAGGTGCTGCAGTAAATCACTCTGCAGACAGAAAGCTGCTCATATCCAGGCTGTTGTTTCTTGACAGGTGTAATCGAGCCACAGACACTCAACACCTAGTTTCAGCTCATCTGTTTCTGTTCCTTGTCTCCCTAGATGATGATGAGCCTCAGTTCTTCTGGAGTGCTGAACAGCGTAAAAAGCTTTTAGAGCCCATGCTAGAGTCACTGACCGTTTCTCCAGCTTTTCATCTGGAGCCCAATGCTCTGCCAGCCATGGAACTGGAGAAGGATGTGGAGTTTGGTAGGTACACCAGGCACCCTCCAGTGCAAGGGATCTAGTTTTGTATTTAATTCGTTTAAAATACGAAGGGACCTCTGGAGATCATCTCCTCCAGCCCCCTACCAAAGCAGGTCCACCCAGAGCAGGTCCTGCAGGAATGTCTTCAGGTGGGGTTTGAATGTCTCCAGAGACAGAGACACCACCACTTTCCCCTCACAGGGAAGTTCTTCCTCATGTTTAGATGGGGACTTCCTGTGTTCCAGTTTGTGCCCATTCCCTCTTGTCCTGTCCCTGGGCACCACTGGAAAAAGCCTGGCCCCATCCTCCTGACACCC
>VZRU01011284.1:17849-35646 GCA_013398155.1 Pedionomus torquatus
TTATTCTAGACATACATTTTAAAAAAGAAGTGTTAATTTACAGAATGAGTGAGTTCTGCTGTGACTGAGCAGACATCTAATTCAGAGCTTTGTCTCTTGTGAAAGATGATGAATTTTATGTGATGCTGAAGTAGAAACATTGAGAGCTCATGGTGAGTAGTCTGTTAGGGTAGCTTCAGAAACGAGCATTCACCTGACTTCACAAGAACTATTGGGAAGAGATTAATTGACTTGCTGGAAGGTGCTGCAGTAAATCACTCTGCAGACAGAAAGCTGCTCATATCCAGGCTGTTGTTTCTTGACAGGTGTAATCGAGCCACAGACACTCAACACCTAGTTTCAGCTCATCTGTTTCTGTTCCTTGTCTCCCTAGATGATGATGAGCCTCAGTTCTTCTGGAGTGCTGAACAGCGTAAAAAGCTTTTAGAGCCCATGCTAGAGTCACTGACCGTTTCTCCAGCTTTTCATCTGGAGCCCAATGCTCTGCCAGCCATGGAACTGGAGAAGGATGTGGAGTTTGGTAGGTACACCAGGCACCCTCCAGTGCAAGGGATCTAGTTTTGTATTTAATTGGTTTAAAATACGAAGGGACCTCTGGAGATCATCTCCTCCAGCCCCCTACCAAAGCAGGTCCACCCAGAGCAGGTCCTGCAGGAATGTCTTCAGGTGGGGTTTGAATGTCTCCAGAGACAGAGACACCACCACTTTCCCCTCACAGGGAAGTTCTTCCTCATGTTTAGATGGGGACTTCCTGTGTTCCAGTTTGTGCCCATTCCCTCTTGTCCTGTCCCTGGGCACCACTGGAAAAAGCCTGGCCCCATCCTCCTGACACCCTCCCTTGGAGTATTTCTAGGTGTTGATCAGATTCCCCCTCGGCCTTCTCTTCTCCAGACTAAACAGACCCAAGTCCCTCAGCCTTTCCTCAAAGGGAGATGTTCTGGTCCTCTCATCTTTGTAGCCCTCTGCTGTACCCTCTCCTGGAACTGTAGAGCCTGGAATTGAACACAGGACTCCAGATGTGGTCTCACCAGGGCAGAGCAGAGGAGGAGGATGACCTCCTTCCACCTGTTGGCCATGCTCTTCCCTCATCCCCCAGGATGCCATTGGCTGCCACCTTCTGTGTTCTCTTCACCCTCACTGGTTTCATGTGAAGACAGACTGGTTTCAGGTGCAGACAGGGAATAACTCGAATGCCCTGGGTACGTGTATTTGCTGTGATGGCTCATGAGTGTGAACTTTTCATACCAGGAAACGAGATGTACTGTATCAAGTGGGAATACTGGACCAATGAAGAATACAAGATGTTTTTTGCCATTCCAGCTAACTTTCCCCAGTTGGATGCGAAAGGATTTGCAATAAAGGTAACATACAATGGTTGTTATACAAGAAGTGTGAGCTGTTAAGGTCTCCTTGGCCAATATTAAGTAAAATGTAGTTTGGCTTTAACTTCTGAATTCTGTGCATGAAGTTTGCTACTTCAAGCCTCTTTCTAATTGATGATGCAGATTAGAAGTTTTTGACTGGAAAATTTCTTCCTTGGGAAAGTGGGGAGGAAAGGAAGAGGGTGAGAGGAATGTTAAAGAGAAGCAATTTTTGTTTTATTCCAAAACCAGATGATGTTCTTATGTTCCTTCTTGTAGGTGTATTCTCAGCCCGTGCCTTGGGATTTTTATATCACACTGCAGTTACAGGAGCGCTTGAATACGGACTTTGACCAAAGCTTCAGTGAGCACTGCAGCTGTTACATGTACCGCAACGGCTGTGCCCTTCTGCACAGGGATATCAATCACTTCACGCTTGGGGTCAGTACCGAGACACAAAGTTCAGTTGTGGAAGACGTGATCTCTTGCATAGGGACCACTCGTGAGTTTCAGTTGTCATTACGCTCCTGCTGAAGACAGTTTCACTTGTTTCATCCCGCAGTCTAGATCCTCTGTTTTTTGTTTTGTCTGTATACAAATTAGCACTGTTTATTATAGCTGTAGTTAGAGCTGGTTTCTCATTCATAGATCATGAGATTCTCAGAGACAAACTTGAGCCAATCTTTCAGGTTTTCTTTGTTCATGAGTAATCGGTGACATGAGCCAAGAACCACATCTTATTCCACAAGGTTTGCATCTAAAACTCTTGTTGAACTTGACATCTTTCAATGAGTTCCAGTCTTCCAGTCTGCTCTAGCGAGGTCATGGCATTTAGTGTCTTGCTGAAGGATTTACATTTTAAATACAGTCTGGTATGTGCATTTTGAATTGTTGCATATAAATAGGATACAAATTAAATAGTGATTTCAGCCTTCAGTTCAATTTCCTCCTCCTGATCTTTTGTCCAGTTCTGAATAATAGTGTCTCCTAAGAGCTCAGGATTCGTTTAATTCTGGCTGGGCTGATCATGGGCAAAATCCAATTATACTGAATTTAGGGAAGGACTGTTATCTCTGTACAGATGAGTAAGGGGGGGAGAAAGGTGAGCTATAAAGATTTCACTGAATCTGTGGTAGAATGGCATATAAATGCATGTTTATTCCTTGTTTTCAGGATGTTATTCGCGAGTGTAAGGCCATCGCAGAGGAAGTTATCCTGCTGGTTGTTTATAATCTTCTGGGTGTGGTAGAGAAGCTCCACAAAGCGGAGATTGTCCATGGAGACCTGAGTCCAGGGGTGTTCTTCCTGGGAGACAGGTTTGTCTCTTTGTATGAATATGGGCAGATATATAATACTCATTTTCAGCTGCAGCTCTTGTGCTGTTGTAATTTCTCCTCTTTTGCTGGGGTACTGATATTGCAGTCTCGCTTTTTTAGGCTACAGTGTATTCTGAAAATAGCAAAAACACTTTAGGAATAAACCTTCCTTTGGTTTATTTCTATAGAAATAGCACACAGTGATGTAAAATGCTGCTGAACAGCTAACTGGATACTGGTAAACAACCTGCCTTCTGGTTTTATGGATCTGAAAAACAGGAAATTAAAAGACAAAGGGCAGGTGGGACTGGAATATCCAGACAGGCTCTTCAACAGATTGTGCAGCCTCCGCTGCAGCCCAGCTTGTCACTAGACACACAGGTCGAGTTTTCTTCTTCAAGCACTTTCCCATATTATGTTAACAAAGTCACATATCCCTTGGAATGAGATCTGTGAACCTGGTGTGGGAAGGCAGTAACTTCGGAATGTTGAATGATTTGGATATAATTCCATAGGAAGAAATTCACTGAGGCTGTTTTTAGCCTTCACTGACTTTAAAAATAGCTAGTAGCCTTAAATTTAGTGTGAACCTACAGCCATCTAACATCCACGCTCCAATACATTTTATTTACAATTCAGCTACTCTGTTTATATAAATTACTTTTTCATGAAGTTCATACATCTAATACTGAAGCTCTAATATTTTCTTCATGTACCTCAATGGATTGTCTAGCACATCCCTTAAGGTGCACGTATCCTGTTCTGGAAGCTGCTGATTTAAGAGTGGCTGGATGGGCTTGGATCGATCTCCTCTTGGATTTCTCCGTGGTGAATGCAATCCAAACGAAATTGTCAAAAAGTTAGGATAGTGTTGGTGGGTTGAGTTTGGTTTTTTAAGATCGCAAAAACTGCCCTGGGACAAGTGTGTAGTGTAAACAGCACAATAAGCTCCCAGCATTCAAATACTCAAGATTAGTAGCTGTTCTGTTCCCCCAAGTGTGTTTTGGATAACTGATGAATATCAAAAGGTTAACCCATTAGTGTTTCCCATGGCTTACTGTGGAGATACCGGTTTAATCTCTCACCTTCAGCTGCCAGCCGGTTCCCCATCGGGGTAGTCCTTCCAGCAGTACTTGAGCTAACCATCAGAGGGGAGCATTGACATAGGGAAGGCTCACCTCCACTTTGCTGTGAGATTTTATTTTAAAAAGTTGGTTGGATTGTCTTGATGCTTCATTTGGTTCCTCTGCTCAGGATCTGCGATCCCTTTGCAAACGATGAGATGACAAGAGCTCTGAAGATCGTGGATTTCTCTCACAGTCTGGATCTGAGATTGCAGGCTCAAGTAAGCTTGCCCAACAGCTTCCCGATATCTCAGACCCCTCATGGACAACAGCTTCTGGGGAAAAGTTCTCTTCCTTACCAGGTGAGTACCTTTGTTTCTGTGTTGCCTTGAGGCTCTATTTTCTTAAGTTATATTTTGCAAACCCTGGGGAAAGCTCTGATCAATGCGTAGTAAATAAAGAGAATTTTTCACCTGATTGAACCTCTGTCATTAAGGAAGGGTCTAGCAGTGCCGCTGAGTACCTGTGACTGCTGGATTTATTCAGAAGCCTACAATAAGACCAGAATTTGATTAATTTATTTTTTAAAGTTTCGTTGAGCATATCTCTGGAAGATTCTGATACACCAATTCAGATTTAGGCATGTAAAAGCCCAAGCAGTTAGAGATGTGCAGTGGATTGCAGAAGTTGACAGAGGCTGGATTTTCTGCTGTGTCTGGTTGCAGGTGGACTTGGTTGGCATTGCAGATATCATCCATTTGATGCTGTTTGGGGATCACCTCCAGGTCTATCAGGAGAACTCCATCTGGAAACTCAGTAAAAATCTATCCAAGTAAGTCCTTTTGCAGAGGAGGCTGCTGGGAAAGAACAGACTTCTAACATCCTTTGATTTCCTTATGGTGGTACCATCTTCAAATCTTAAAACACAGAACTTGTACTGTTGTCAAAAGCACTTATTCTGTAGGGACACAAATTTTGAAGCTACTCGACTGGTTCATCATGGCCACCGTGCAGTGTTGGAGATAATTTTAAGCTCAATATGAGCCTAACAGTCCAGTTAAGATGATTCTGGTTTTTTTTATCCATTCAGACAGGCTGCTTTAGTCTCTACTTGATAGACTGAACTTGGAGAAGTTTATAAGCGGGTGGGTGGTGAGGAAAAAAATTCTGTGAGTGTGTTGCTTTAGAAATGGAGGTCGCTTGAATTTTCTGACTTTTTCATTCTAGCTCTGTTGAGGGGCTACAAAGATGTGGGTGCCAGGGTTCTGTCAGTAACAGTTGCAGGAACAGTATATATGCACAAGAAGGAAAATAATTTAAAATTCTGATTTAAGAGGCTTTGTCCTTGGCTACTAATTTCTCCTGCTCTCTTTTTAGCCTCATGCTTTGGCTATGAGACTGCTCTGCTTTCATCTTACTCCTTGGTTGTTTTTAGGCTAAACACTTGTTAGCTTTGCTGGTCGTGTCCTGCAGAATTTTATGCTGTAGCCCTTCAAGGGGATTTTGCGGAGTGCTCTGCTCCCGACAGACAGACATTACCTGTGCTCACAACCGGCACACGGGCCTCACTCGCTGGGCGGATACACTCCATAACCATCGCTTTAAGGAAAACTACCCCCAGTCTGGGAGTTGCCCAGTTCCCTAGCAACATGCAGGACTTAGACTGCCTGGTTTGTGATATTCAGCCTTGGAAAATAAAAATCTCATCTTAAGCTGTGTACAAGGGAAAAACACATTTTTCTCTCCTCAGCATATATCTGTTTTTCTGTATTGTTTTAGACTGGTACCCGTAGTTAGGAGGCAGTGGCAGGGTTCTGCTGAGGTCTTGCTACACATGCCCCACTGTCCCCAGTAGCTTTTGGCTTTTCTGCAGAGGATCAGCTCACAGGACTGGGCTGCGAAGGACAAAATCACCAAGGGAGACTGTTCTCTGAAGAGATGAATATCAGTGATTTATAGGCTGGCAGTAAATACATGTGTTATGTTGCCTTTGTTTCAGAAATACAAAAAAAAAAAAAGGGGCAACTAAATCATTGTTGGAGACTGAGCTATCTGTCAGCAGAGAGCAAAAGCCAAAGAGCTGTGCTGTTAGAGTAAGTCTGACCTGCTCAGAAAAACAGGGCTCCTGTACATCAATTTCTATCAGAACAAGATCTGCTTTTTACAATATTCTTTTGGGACAGGTTTTGGACAAGTGTTGCCTTTCTAAATTTTGCTTGTTAAAAATGTATTTATTCTACAAGAGATTAAGCTACTGCAGGTGAAGCTGCACAGGGCTGGAGTCGAGCAGGTAGGAACAGGGTGTTGGGGACCCAAGTGGGATGTGGGTAGGAGGAAAAATAGCAATAAGGATGTGGGGAAGTGGAGCGGGAGGAGCTGAGCAGCAGGCAGAGTAAATCTGTGGCTGGAATACTAATAAGGAATTTCCATTTTCCATCCTGTCCTCTGCTTTTCCTCTGACAGCGTTACAGACTTACTATTCATCTATACTTAGTTTTCAATATGCCAAATTCCAAGAAATGTTTGTGTAGGTGCTTTACTTGTCATACTCAAGCCTTATCAACAGTATAAACGGGGGGTTCATCATGCAGGGATAAGGAATCTGCTCTCAATCTTTTTTCTTCCCATGTAGCTCTTTTAGTGTGTCTGGCTGTTATTAATTGATGACACTTCCTCCAGTCAATTTGAAGCTTTCAATAAAATCTCAAGTAATCTCTGACAAGCCAGTTTACCGCTGCAGGGAATCTTCATCCCCCAGGAGAGGCTGCCCAATTAGGCACTTCCCTGGGATGGGAGAAGAGTCAGCTGATGGCTACTGACCTTGGGTGTTACCCTTGAACACAGCCAGGTGTGACAATGACACTTGCAACACCCACGAAGACACATTTTTCCTGTTGCTTTTAGTAATTGTGTTTTTCAGTTGTAAAGATCATATTCTTTCTGTCCTTTCTGCTAGAAGTTCTTTAAGTGCTTTGGAAAGTAGTTCGGCTTTTTTTTCCCCCCCACTTTGGGGGTTGGTTTTGTGGCTTGGTTGGATTTTGGGTTTTTTTTTGAGGCTCTGTTGACAGGGTAACTTTCCTCAAAGAATCATCTGAGAACTCGGGCAGTAAGAAATAGAAAAGGCTTCTAACTAGAGGGCTGACCGGTGCTTGCATTTAGTACCATAACCTCCTTAACCTTTAAAAAAGGACTGGACTATTTTTAAGTATTAAACAAACTTAAAGCTGACAGAAGGGCTGGTAGAGCCACTGATTCTTCCTACCAGTTCAACAAAACACCAAAGCAGTGGAGAATCGCAAAGCACAGAGCAGTTCTAATGGAAATGGCACTCGGTAAAGTAGAGCCCACTTAAAAGCTGACAGAACACAAAGGGCTTCAGCCGATGCTGCACTGGAGACTTCTGGAAACATAAAATTTGAATTCTGGTCACTTTTTTTTTAATCTTTGAGCAATACTGTAAGTTTGACAACTTGTTTGTCAGGGGAGGGGGGTTTAGTTACCGCTACTAAAGAATGGACTTGACGACTTCTCATTTGCAGGAGTGTTTTGAGTTTGGCTGTTTTCACTGTATTTTAGCAAACTTCAGCTGGGCAGGGCTTATGGGAGGCAGAACATAAAAGCTGTGTTTAAATTTTGAATTTTCAAGGCTGTTTTTCTCACTTCTAACTCTCTAGACATCCTTACCCACAAGTAGCCTCCTCTGCTGAGTCTCTTTCTTGTCCAAGTCCAGGAATGAAATAGCCTCAAGTCTTGTATTTAGTTTTTTTTTTTTTTGTTAACCTCTGTATGACTTAATTACTTTAGAAAATGTAAGAATTACTAGTGTAATACCGGAGAGATGAAGCCACGGTCTTGGAAGGAATCTGGTGTTTTGTGAGTCACTTCCACAAAGCAGAGGCAGATAATTTGTTCAAAAGCCAAAGTTTGAGGGCGAAAAGTCCTTCAGGAATCGGCAGCAGCACGGTCTGTGTACTCCAGCATTAGCCCCCGTAGCAGTTTTCTGAGACTTTAATGAGTCAGGTAACCTTTTTATTCATGTTGTGTAGAGATGTCTGTTTTGTCTTTGAAATGTTATCTGTGTGGGAACTCTGGCAGTTGGAAGGCAGGGGGAAAAGAAAGTAGAACTGGCTGTAAACCACTCTCTTTTTTTTGTATTTCTCTTGCAGGTGTCCTTCACTACCGGCTTGTGAACTTAACTTGCAAATGGGGAAGGAAGATTTTCTTCCCCTTATTCATGAAAGGGATTTGCCAACTTTGTTGGCTCAAAGAGTGCTCTTGTTAACCCCTTTAATTTACAAGTGCTGTGGCTCGGTGTGAACGGTGATGGTGGCACACTGGAAGAGGCAGCTGTGAAATAGTGGTTTTGATAGGGCTGTGAAGCAGCCTGTCTGGTTACTCTCAAGAAATCTAGTGGTAAAAGTTAAAGGGACCCACAAATCTAAACTTAATACATTCCTAGTCTTCCTTTATGTTCACTCACATGAGTCAAATTATTATTTCAGACTTGGTTTCTCCAGGGCCTTTAGTGTTGAATATAAACCGAAATCTTTGCAGATGTGTCACATAAGCAGACTGTTTCACTGAAAACTGCTCTGTTTGTTCTAGGACTGCTGACAGTGACTTCTGGAGTAAACTTTTTGGGAGACTCCTGAACGCGGATGGTAAGTCCTCAGTGCTTCTGCTGAGGGAGCTGAGAGAGGAAATAAGTGACATGTTTGACAGCTGTTTCCAAGAACGCCTGTGTGAATCCTTAGCTGCCCTGGGAGAGACTTTCCTCTTGGAGAACTTTATGTGATTTTTTTGTAGAGGACAAATCCATTTTGTATTATAGAGAGGAACTTGTTAACTTTTTATTTAAACTTGTTCTGAGCGTAAGCACGGGCTGTGACTGTAGCAGTTTCCGCGTTGCTTCACACGGGGCTCACTAAGGAATGTTGATACTGCAGCAGAGCATGGATGACTCCGAAGCTGCTACATGAACTAGTCCGTGTGTGAGCAGAAATTGGTTGTCATAGCTGCCCCCTCCCCATTTTGTATAGCTCCTTAAAAATGTCTTTAACACCAAGTTCACACTGCAGTCTCTGAAACGTCTTCCTCCTGCGCTTAGCTTGTCGGTGAATCGGTGGTTCATCAATAAAGTTGTGTTTTGATAGCAACTGTCCTATTAAACCTCGCTGTCAGATGGTTTCAAAACACCTTGATTCGGTGTCCTTGCTGGAGTGCTCCTGCCCGCCTGTGTTAGCTCCTGACCACCCCTTTGGTGGCAGCTTCCACAGCCACACGGGATTTCCTGCGCTCTTGAACACTTGAAGGATTCTGCTTGGAATGTGCTCCTGTGGATGGCCGTCAGAAGGAAGTGTGGATGAAGTCATGAGAGGAAAAGATGCAGCAAGAAACAAAAGTTTAAAGTATGTAAGTGTTTCATTTACTTTTGTAGGGACTAGAGTCACTGCATCTGCCTCGTGCATCTTCCAGGAATCTCTCTGAAGTCTAAATGTGTCATATGCACTGGGGTGTTTGCAGGTGATTTGGAGAGGTTTTATGGACAGATATTTGTGTTACCCTTTTATGTGCTGTATTACCAAAACCAGTACAGAGGCTTCATTTTGTCCAAGAGACCAGAATTTACAAGATTTGCTTCCTCACAGCATCTCCTGCATATGAAAGTGCTAGAAGACTGGATCACTAGTAACCTCTCTAAAAACAAACTGGCTTTAAACGTTTTTTTTTCATTAGATGGAATTCTGTGGTTCTGCTTGATTCTCTAAATTCTGCTTGCTCGAACCGAGGACTTCTCTGGCAAGGACTTTAGTATCGCTTCACCTATTTCATAGTCCTTATTCAGACAGAAAGCTTTTTGAGAACAGTCTGAACACACAGATAAGAGCTTTCAGCAGAAGTTCAGTAAATGAACTTTGTTCCTCAGCTCTTCAATATCTGTGAATCTATTTGTCTTTAATGAAGTCTGCTTTAAAGCTGGAATGCTCCCTTATTACTTTTAGGTTGACTTGGCACGTTTTCTTTCTGAGCAAAGTGAGCTAATTCTTTTCCCCTCTAATAAGGCCACCCTTGCTCAGTTGCATGAGAAGATGTCTCCTTACTCTTCATGTGTATTGCAGACAACACAAGCACTTTATCATAACTAGAAAATTATCGAAGTATTTTAAAATAAGAAACTGACATTGCAGACTTCATTATCTTTGTTTCTTATGAGAATTCTATCAGCATATTTTTTTAGTGATGGACCTCACTGTGCCTTGGAGTCTTAGACACCAGGTATAACTTGATCCTACCCCTTGTGGCACTTGGCCTCTGTAAATGCTTCTTTCTCCCTGGAGATGTTATGGCAATTTTGATCCCTGAACACCTTGGGGCCGAGGCTGGTTTCTCTTCGGTTTGATGCCCCATCCATGACAATCCCAGCCTGTCAAGACGCATTTTACACAATGATTCAAAAAGTGATGGTTAGGAAAAACTTGTCTAAGGTTGGAGGCGGTTATAGTAAGGGAAAAAAACCCACTCCACGCCATGGTTTCATGCTTGCTAAGGTGTGCTTGATACCAGAGGGTAAATAAGTTTCATTCTGTTTA
The DNA here is from genome assembly GCA_013398155.1 of Pedionomus torquatus. Classification (NCBI taxonomy): domain Eukaryota; kingdom Metazoa; phylum Chordata; class Aves; order Charadriiformes; family Pedionomidae; genus Pedionomus; species Pedionomus torquatus. The sequence goes on from VZRU01011284.1 coordinate 28,181, forward strand.
TTACTGCAGTAACACCATTGGCATCTGGAGGGGAAGGTGCCAAGATGACTAACGTTTCCTTGGGGAAATGCCACACGCTTGGGATCTTACACATCCATTCTGCTCCTGGTCTCTTCTGTAGCTGATGCGAAAATGTCACGCTCTTATTAAAATAAAAGTTGGTTAATTTCCTGAAGTAAACCACTCTAAAAGTTTTCAGTAGAATGACATTTCCTCAGTCCTGTCATTGGTGGATATTACCCCCCTGGTGGCATGTTTGTCAGTATGGAGGAGTCAAGCGAAGGGCCTTGCTGGACTTGGCCAATCTGTGTTAAATTCCAGAGTTGGAAGAGCTCTAGCGTAGATTTAGATGACCGTGCTTTGTAGAAGATACACTATTTCAGTGTCCTAGACAATAATTATTGTTTTGTTTTGTTTTCTAAAAAGGAGGACATTCTAAGATATTCCATTTTCCAATTTAAAAAATAAATTTCATGTAGCTGAGGGAAGGAAAAAAGAAATCTACCTCTGATGTCTGAGATGCTGCCATCCTTCCTTAGCCTGCTCTCCTTTGAGCACCAAGTTGGGTTTGTGTCTCCATGAACTGGAGATGCAGTGACAGCATCCTGCTCTCTGGCTACTGTGTTGGAAGTAAGTTTTCTTCACTGAAATGATTAGATGAATTCAAGTACAGTCTAACTGCTATGTGTGCAACTACACTTGGAAGAGTAATGTTGTTTAGATGATGCTTTTCTCCTACCTGGGTAACCTACACTAGGGAAGTTAGTATTTGTTTTTTAAGCACAACTTATTTCCCTGCTTCTAGAATGTATTAATAGTATCACAGGTGTTGGACAGGAGAGGTCAGAAGAACAGAAGTAATTTGTAATGTTGGAAACTACTGGAAAGCACACTCTGCTCCTACTTCCAAAGCCTAAGAAGCGTGAGTCTTGCTGTTTTTCTTGCGAGCCTTGTGCCAGCAGCAGCATCGCTCTGAGCCTTAGATCTGTCCCTGGAGTCCTGACCGGCCAGAGAGCGGGAGGAGAACAGGACACAGAGCCAGCTGCCACTTCTTTCTCATTCCTTTCAAGGATAGTGCTGCAGGGAAAGGGTCTTCAGAGGCTCCAGGGCAGGGTAAGGGTGCAGAAGAGCGGGGCTGCTAACTGTCAGAAATGAAGAGTAATTGGACTGATGCTCTGGATGCCCTGAAGGTGCATGTCCCAGAAAAAACCACCCCAACCCCAGGTGCTGTCCCCTGTGGCTGGAATACTTGCTCTGGTGTCTGCTGATGAGGCTCTGGGATGTTTGTTCTTTGAAACAAAACAATTTGTTATATTCACAGGGACACCTCCTGCCCCCACCCCTTTTCTCTGCATCCATGTAAACTCTCTGCTTTGCTTCAGAAACAGGAAAAGAGTTAAGGTAATAATATTGTCCGTTCTCTTATAAGAAGCAGAAAGAGGTCTAGAAATGATGGCCAAAAGGCTTTGAGCCCCAACAAAAACACTCTAGACAAAATAATTCCAGCTGATCAAACGTGTGAGAAGCACCTGTACTGTGAGGGGGGCAAAACCCAAAGGTGTGAGCCGTTTTCTGCTCGTTAAGCTCTGGCAGCTGCATCGGGCTTGAAGGAGTTGCTTCTGCTGTTTCTGGGGCTCATCAAGACCTCTGTTTACACCTGGGCAATGCAGGTGGTACCAGTTACCTCGTTAGTATTGAGGCACTGTAATGAGCAGCAGAGGTACAAAGCCTTGATTCTGCTTGGTTGTGTCAGTGCAAAGGGTAAGAAAGAGCAGATCTTGAGAGTGAGGAAGAGAAAAGTGATTCAAAGAAGGCGTAGAAGCCAACAGTAAGAATCTAAACCAATAATACTGAACCAGAACTTATTTTTGCAAAGGGTGTGTTGCAAGCTCTGACGCTCCCTTGCTCATACTTCACATTTTAAGAGATGATTTTAAGGAAATGTGTCAGCTGGTAGCACTCATCACCCGCTGTACTAAAAAGGAATTGAATTTGTAGGAGATTGAACATCCTAAACCTGAGATAATCGGTCAGAGTAGTTGTCAGCGCAGATGGAGATATTCCAAACGTCTTCACATCTGAGGCTTCTCCCAGCTTAGAGTCTGTGTTAAATAGGTGATGAAAACCACATAGTAGAAGTAATCTCCAGTTACTGACCAGTCTACCATCGGGGGTGTGAGCTGAGGTCCCGAAACAGAACATTTCCAGAATGATCTAGAAGCAGGAGCTTGTGCTCAGCTGTGTCCCCTGGGATCCTGATACTGGGGGTTCTGTGGAAATCCAGCTGGTGAAGCAGGAGAATGCATTTCACGTGGCTGGTGAAATCCAAGTTTTGGTGTTAGATCATACAGTTATAGAATGTTTTTATTGTAGTCTGTGTTATATTTTCACATAAATTCAGGAATTTTTAACAGAAAATCTTGCAACACCAAGGTAATTGTGTTGGGTTCCATCAGTAGCCTTACATTTACGTGAGACACGAGTTTCCTAGTTTTGAACTATTTCAATAAGCTGAGTTATTCCAGTTTCTAACATCTTTATATTAATTTGGCAACGGCCTTCCATTACTTTCTACCTGTTGGATTCCTCACCACGGTCCCACATACGCTCTTGCACAGGAGTTCCTCAGCCTTGCTGCAGATTTGCAGAGATGAGAAGAGAATATGATCACATTTGGTGAGCCGTTTCTCTTGGCTGTCATCTAAAACTGAAAGAATTGCAGAAGAAAAAGAATCTGAATTATATTTTTATGAAGAACACTGTCACTTCACAGTTTGTGTCCTTCTGTCTGACCCACCGGACTGGGCATTCCATGCCTTGCTTAATTCTGCTCTGGTTCTACCGGCCCTCCTATCAACCCGATCCGACTGGTTTTCAGTTCATGGAATTTATGAATACTCTTAAAAGTAGACAAATTATATCTCCTGTGTGTGCATCAGCAAATAATTCTAAATCTTTCCTCTGTGCTGCTGCTGATTTCCCAAATAATAAATATTCCACAATGGCTTTGGGCTAAACTGTAGCTTCTGAGGTGTTGCGCTCCGTGCTGTGCACTGGTGATTTCCCCTGCGGTGCACAGGGGCTGCGGGTTCTTATTCTGAGTGAGTTATTTGACTGTGGGCTGGAGAATTGGCGTCTGGAGTCTCTCCTTTAGCCTCGGGCTATGGGCACTGCATTTCCATTAATGTGCATGTGCTTGAAAAGATTGCCCTTAAAGACTGCTCGGGAAGACCAGGGCTCCTCGAACAGTTTCATTCTCCCGGTTCTTATTATTTTACACCTGGTGCTCCTCTGCTTGGTTAATCCGGCAGAATGCCACGCTTAGAAATAAAGAGGTTTCATTTCCATTCATTCTCCACCTGATAGAGTATTTTAAATTATTAAACGAGCAAGTGGACACTGAAGTTGCTCCATGAGACCAGGGATGAACGCTCTTCCTTCTGTTGGTTCTAGAAATGCTTGTTCCCTACTCTCCTCTTGTAATAAGTACCATCCAAAGCTATTTAATTATTGACCCTGGGGCTCCAGCTGGGATGGAAGTGTGATTTCCAAGGCAGGACGTGACACAACGCTGACAAAAGACAAATGTTAGTCTTTGGTGGCGTCCCTGCACCTGAGCTTCTCTTTGTTTTTCCAGTGCTTTGGCTCCTCTCACTGCACAGTTCCTCAGTGGCTCCTTTCTTGGAGCTAAACTGCTGATGTGTTTTGATGTAGTGTAATACTTCAACTAACAGTTTCCTAGGGGGAAAAAGTATTGGGGTATTGCAAAATTCAGCGTTGGTCCATTTCCTCGGTATCCAGTCCAAACAGATCCAGGAGAGGCGTTGTGGACCATCCCACCCCACCACTATCTGCTTTTCCTCCCGAGGACCCAGCCTGGAATAGCTCTTTCCCTGTCCTGGGAACTGAACTGGCCACGGCTTGTCCTGTCGTTACTGTGTTCCCGTGGCTCCCCAGAGCAGATCTGCCCATACCTGCTGGAAAAGAGGAGTTTGTAAGGAATTCAGTCCAACCCTCAGCAGGCACCTCAGCTCGTGGCACATCTCCTGCTCCTGCAGGTAAAAGGGGGAACACAGAAAACTTTTCTTCCTACAGCTTTGGTGGCATCTGCCGTATTCTTACATGCTGCAAACGATCTCTTGGATCCTGTGCAACTAAAAGCAGCAGTTTTTATATCAAGATGTAAAACATAAGTGTCAGCTGAAAGAAGTCTTGCCTATCCTGAAACGGAAAGCGCTGCTGGCAGCTGGGGTGGGCAGCTGGAACGACAGACTCGCGTTTGCCTCACGCCCTGGTAACAGCAACAGGAAGAGTCCCTTTTCATGCAATGAAAAAAAAAGTTATTATTCCCCCTCAACTCCTGGAAAAGCCCGTTTTTCACTTGGTGAGCGAGAGGACACCAGGAAACCCACTGTGATCCTGTTCTCAGTTCTTTGGGCAAAGAATTCCCCCAGGATGGGACACTGGAGCCGCCGTCGCTGCTGCTTGTTCCTGTGGGTTCATTTCTGCTCCATGTGCTCCACACACCGAGGGCAAAAAGATTCTTTGCTTCCTATCAGCTAAACTGAGAAGATTTTTATCAGAGTGAGCAATATCTACGTATTTCTAGACTGTCCACAAACCACTTCATCACTTGCTCAATTACAAGCTTAAGTTGGAGAAGAGCAGATTTAGGTTGGATATTGGGAAAAATTTCTTTCCTGTGAGGGTGGTGGAACACTGGGACAGGTTGCCCAGGGAGGTGGTTGAGGCCCCTTCCCTGGAGATATTCCAGGTGAGGCTGGATGAGGCCCTGGGCAACCTGGGCTAGTTGGGGGTGTCCCTGTGACTGCGGGGAGGTGGGACTGGATGGCCTTGGGAGGTCCCTGCTGGCCTGGATGGTTCTGTGATTCTCAGGTTTGTGTGGTCCTTTGCTGTGGCATATTCTTCACTTTCTTCAACTTGGTTGTGGTTTCCACAGGGATCTTTCCTCACGTATTGATGCTTCTTCCAGAAAGAGATGTGTGGGGGTAGAGCTGGAAGAGCTGGGAATGGCATTTGAGCCGTTGGACTCGTGAAGGAGAGGTGAGAGATGCTTGTCCTCAGCCTCCTTCCCCGTTTCCCTGCGGTAACCGCCAGGCTGTTGGGTATTGTGCTGCAGAACCTGTGGACGTTTTGGCAAAGCCCTGTTAATTTTTCTGGCATTTGTGGTTTTGTTAAATTTCTGTTCCTGAGACAAACAGGGCTCCAGCCTGAAGCCCTGCCTTCCACTGCCACCGTTGCTCCTGGCTCTGCGTTGGGATGTGGGGCAAATCTTTTAAGTCCTGGGTTTTTCTTGTTTAGAAAACCAGTATTACGCTTTTATATATACTTTCATGTCTAAATGTACATATTTATAAATGTTTCACCTCTGTGGAGGAGAAATGGCTCATAAAAACAAGGTAACGCTTTGATATATTTAATAGCTGGTTTTCTAAGCTGCTTCTGGATTTGTAATTTCTGTTGCTCCACGGGACTGTAGTGCTGCTGGGCGGTTGGCGTGTACAGTGCAACAAAACATCGGTGAAATGAGGTTTGGGTTTGATACCAGAGAGGGGAACGGTGGCCCCCTTGCTCTGACGGGTGCTGCTGGTCAACTGGAGCACAGGTCTCCTGCCAGCGGTTGAGATCCAAGCTGTTTTCCTTGAAAACTAAGCGATATTTTTAACTCAAACACGAATTTTGGACCTTGGCCGGTACCTCGGTGGCATAAGTCTTCTTAGCATTCAGCTTCTAGGAGTGTCACCATCCTGTTGGATTTCAGGGTGACAGATGGTTGTGTGTTTGCTTTGGGTGCCGTACACATAAATCACGCCCTCCTGACATCTCCGATAGCTTCCCTGTCTTCTCGAGCCTCCCTTTATTCCTCCCTATTTATTCCAAATGCATTCTTTTTTTTTTTTCTTTTTTTTTTCTTTTTATTGTTGGTGCTCATGTCTTAAGTTTATCCTCTTCCCTTTTCTCTCTCTTCTGGTTTGCAATTTTTATATGCGCTAAATGTTTCATTAAGTGAGGGCTGCATTAACGAGCAGCGGCACCCCACGAGGCTGAGGCAAAACCAGCGCCGGCAGTTGTTATTCCAAGTGATGATGAGCCTTTCCGCAGAAGAGGGTGTCTGTCCCCTCTCTTCTTGTGGCATGTTCTTGTCTTTCCTTTCAGAGGCGGCTGCATTTTGGTAACGCTGCATAGATTTTTCAGGGTAGAAGTTACTATACCAACAGCGTTATGTGACCTCAAAAATAGCTATAAGCTGGAAGGCTAAATCCAGCTCTAATGAATGAAGTCCGAAAGCTGGCAGCATTCAGCAATTTCACGGGCTCGGGATATTTTCTAACAAGAAAAATTAATTTCTGAGACTTGTCGACAGAAACATCAAGAATGGAGCTGCTGCCTTTGCCTCCACCCACCCCGGCAAAGAGTGGGGAGAGAAAAGCAGCTCTTTATAAATAGCTCTGTTCCTGTCGGATTTGTAAATTCAGTGCTTTTTGTGTCAATGACATCACTCTCCTCTCCATGGCAACTCCCTACGATGTCAAAACTGCAGGGCACCAGCAGAGAAACTTAAACCCGCGGCTGAAACAGGTTGATTCAAGATGATTTAATTGAGAAATAGCGGAGGGGGTGGGAAACGTGAGCCACCAGGCGACCGTCGGCTCTGGGGAGCGTTTGGAACCATGGTCTCCCACAACTCAGCCCCAGCCCTGCTTTTTTAATTCCTTGTCAGGAGGAGGAGGAGGAGGAGGAGGTGGGTGGAAGGCAGCAGGCATCTTCTTCTCCATCTCCGGTGTGTCTGGAGAGAAGCACCACAGGTGACTAAGCAGGAGGAGCAGGACTGACTCACTCCTCAGTTATTTTCTCACTCCCCTTCTCTCCCCCCCTCCCGGCTTTTCTGTTTGTTTTTTAGCTTTCCCCCAACAGCTTGTATTTTTCCCCAGGCCCCGATGAGAAAGAGTTAGCAGCAGGCTTTGCTTGTTACCTAACGTGCACAAAAATGTGCCTGTGGTTAGCCAGGTGAGGAAATAAAAGGCAGGTCTGAAAGCCAGGAGAGGGAATTGTTTCTTGGATGCAACACCTTTATCTTAAAAAAAAAGAAAAAAGAAAGAAAAGAAAAGAAAAACTGCTTCTCCTTTGGGAATGTTGTCCAGGAAATACTGAGGCCACTGACACGCCAGGGAGCTGTAAATAACTGGCTGCTTTCTCAGGCTACCTGTGGAAAATACCTAATTGCCTCATTGGCAGCCCTGCTGGTTGTGACTTGATTCCTGGAGGGGCTGCAGCGGGGGAAGCTGTTTCACAACCCCCCAGTCCCGCACTCTGCTGGGCTCCACTGGGCTCCACTGGGCACTCTGGGTCCGGGAACGTTCATGGTTCCATCTGCAGAGTTTCTGCCCCGGCGTAAACTGTCGCTGCTTCTATCACCTTAATAAATCTGCCCTCATTTACATCCC
>VZRU01011284.1:36168-49875 GCA_013398155.1 Pedionomus torquatus
CCGATCTCTCGGAGGACCCGAATTGGGATGATTGCTGAAATTTTGTCTTCCCTTTCCAAGCTGTAGAACTGCGATAAATCCCTGGCACTCCCTTTCTAGGCTGGCAATTTAAAGAAGTAATTTTTCTGAGATCTGAAGTCATAAGAAAGGGGGGTGTGGGGGGGCGCCTTTGCTGTTCTTGCGCTGCCCCTGCTTCTAAATCACCCTCTTAAATAGAGGAATGATGGGTGTTGGAGGAAGAGCGGGTGAAGAAAAGTAAAATTCAGCAAATCCCCATGAGCTTAGGGTTTATTCTTTTTGCTCGGTGCTTTTAAACGTTGATAGAGCGTTTGTTGTGCTGTAGGAGGCAAAATGAAGGTGGTTCCTGCCTGGTGAACTTGAGGGTTTTTAATAGGCTTGGCTTGAAGAACTGCTAGTGAAACAGGGGCGAGGAGATCGAGTGCTTTCTTAAATCGTGCGTCGGATGCTGTTGGTGCACCTGAACAGCCAGTTTATAGCTGAGAACTGTTTGTGGAAAGGCCGGAAAGTTAGTAGAGAGCTCTGTGTCGCGGCTGCAGACAACCTGTTTGCAAAGCCTTGCTGAAGGGAGGGTGAAACCACCCTGACTGCACGGAGATGGCTCTGGAAAGAACCGTCAGTAGCAGCTGAGAAACCTTTCATCGTCGCTACCCCCTCCTCCCTGGTATAAAGCAGAACCTGAAACTCCTCCTAGTCGGGAACCCTCCAGACTGAGGATCGTACGCTTGGGTTGCGGTGTGTAAATTACAGTCCTTGATTAAAGAGCAGCTGAGCAGGATCCTTACAAAGGTGCCGGAGCCATTAAGGAGTGCACTTGCTGAGCCGGGAAGCGCAGGGGAGAGCGGAGGCGTGAGTCTGTACTTTCTCTTTGCATGTTCATTGATCTAATGCTTGTCTGCAGTTCCATTTTGCTCTGGGAAGAGGAATAAACTGTGCTCATAAAAGCAAAAACATTTTATGTTTAGGGAAGTAAGTGTAGTTAGTAAACTCCTGCACCTGGAGCTGAGGAGGAAAAAGCCTTGTGGAGTCTGGGCAAAGTCAATCCCAAATGGTCTCTGACTTGTTGCCTCCTCTGCCCATCCCCGTGCCGGGCACGGAACGGAGTGGTGCCGAGTGGTTGGGTGAGAGAGCCCGGGGAAGGGTCCCTGTGCCCGGCGTCTGGGCAGGGGACGATGGCCAGGAGGGGCTTCGGTGCCAGCAGCCGCTGCGTGACTTTGTGCTGCCTCCGCAGCGGCTTTGCCAGGCGCTGGAGCAGTTAATGCAGGCGGGAGCTGCTGCTGCAGTTGGATTCCGCTTTGTAGAAATAGTCGAGATGAGGAAATTCCTGCCAACTTGAGAGTCGGGAGTCATCAGTTCTGCCTCTGACACTTGGAGAACATGAATGAATAACTCTTAAAACATCAATCTGGGGCGACTTCCAAGAATCCTGTGTACTGGAGCCGGGAATACATTGTGATCTGATCCCTTACCCAGGGCCAGCAAAGGCTTTGAAGCCGTGTTTACCCAGTGTGTGTGGACACGCCGAACCTCAGGCTCCCAAAGAAAACTGGTCTGGGTGACTTGTAATGGTGCATGTGGAGAGGAGAGGGGCAGTGCCAGGGGCCAGGGGAGCGCTGGCTCTGAAGCCAGGCTGCAGAGCAGCGCGGGCAGCGTGCCCTGCGCTGGAGCAGCAGACGGCAGGGCTCTGGGGGCACAGGAGATGCTGCCGTTGACAGAATCACTTGGCATCGATTGGTACTGGAGTCGTGCACAACCAGCGTTCGGCGCCATTTACCTTCCACGTGGTGGTTTCTTCACGTTAGTAAAACCTTGCATTTCTTTTTTGCTGCTGGGATTGGGTGGCAGAGGGGGCTTTTGTGGTTCTGAGGGAGCTGTGGGATGCACGGGAGGAAGCAGACAGAGTACAGAGCCTAACGAGCTAGATAAAGGTGATCCTAATTGAGGAGGAGGGTTGGTATTTAATTAAAACTGCTGCTAAAATCTGGGCTCTTGGTAGTAAAATAAATAATAGCAGGACATGAGTAATTCCTCTTGGGGGAATGTCAGAGACAAAATTACACTAATGCAATAATAAAAGGGGCGTGTGTGCCATTGCTCAGAGGAATAGTGACAGGAGAGAAGGGTTTTTTCACTGCTAAGAAGTTCAAACGTGGCTCAAGTCAAAAGGGACTGAAGCCTGTTAAGGCACAGGCTGCCGGGGGCTCGGGGGCCGCTGCAGGAGGCAGAGCTGTCGGGGCTCCCGACCCCGCCACTGATGCTGCGCTTGGTGGTCCCAGCAGAGGGGGGGTCGGGCTCCTGCTCTGCTTTAGCAGACGATGGCGAGTTCAGCGTGTGGCTTGCACTCCTGCTGCTCAGTCACTGTGGTTTCGGGGAATTAAAAAATAAGTATTTCAGGCCCCGACTTAGGACAAGTGAGCCATGTGTCGCGCATCTGGAGGCAAGAAAGGACATTAAACCATCTTTTGCTTCCTTATTTCCCTCCCACCCCTCATTTCTAATTGTGAAATCATTTGAGAGCTCTGTCTGCATTCCTCAAGCTGTGGTGCCCATTCCGGTGAGGTGGTTAAATAGCGTAAACTCATTAACCATTCTCAACTGAGTAATAGGCAGTGACATAATTTCTTTTCCGTAGCTGTCTTGCATAATGCCGCGCTTCAGTTTTTGTTAGTCTCTCCATTTCATCCTTTTCATTTCTGTGACGTCCATCTGTTTACTTGACAAGGTTTAGAAAAAACTGGGGGGAAAAAAAGAAAATAATAATCCCACAAAACGGAAAGGAAGAACCGCACCAGTGAGTGTGAAAGGGATTTAACAAAGCCAGAGGTTTTGGGATGCGGGGAGGAGAACTGGTCTTGCCCCAGGCAGGTGGGTGAGAGAAGGTCCTGGGTGCTTGGGGACCAGAAAAACAAGTGGTAGAACAGTTTTCTCTTTATTTTCTTCCTCCTTTCTTCCCCCCCCCCTCATCCCAAGCTGGAAAAAGAACCCAACGAACACCTCCCCCTCCAAAATACCATCCCTACCGCCCTGGAAGAGCTGAATTCTGCGTGTTGGAAAGCTCTCTGGCTCACGCAGCAGTCACTGCTGGAGTTGGTTATTGGGCACAACCTTTCCTAGAAAAATTAAATAATTCTCTAACAAGAACTCATGTTCTTCTGGACTTGTTTAATGTCTAACATTCGTGCTGCTTCAGCCAAAGAGGCTTTGGAAGAGCCGAGTGATGCTTTCGTTCCTCCTGCGGGTCGCCAAGGGGAAGGGTGGCCTCGGGCATCCCCCAGACGCTCAGGTTGCCGTCTGCCACGGCGGTGCTTCGCAGGGGACACGCGCAGCCCCAAAAAGCCAAGTTTAGTCCAAGGAAAGAGCAAGGGGATGGTGGTTTGTGGTAGACAGGGAAGGTAATTTGTCTTCTGCTGCGAAGAACCGGGGTGTAGCCAAACTACAGCTCCGAGCGGCGTTGGTTCTGGTGGGGACCCAGCTGAGGTCTTCCCGGGGCAGGCGTCCCGCTGATACGGTGTGGAGATACTTGAGACATCGCTGCACAGAAACAAAACATTGCAGTTCTTAAAATGAAACATGCCGTTTCAAACCAGAAAGCCAACTTACCCGGCAGTGTCTGCAGAGACGAGTGTCTTTATGAGCTGCTAATGCCGACTCGATGGCTCAGGGCTGGATGGTGTTTCCCCTGAGAACTGGCTTAAATTGGAGTGTCTGTAGTGTCAGCGCCACCTCCGCGATGGCCTGCCGGTTCTCTGCCTGCCCTCTCTGCAGTGCCTTATTAGATGACTGTATTTCGTTCCGTTTTTCTTGTACTCTTGCCTTTCTCATCGAGATGGTAACGTTGGTGGATCTCACTTGCGGGTCTCCTCTCCGCGTGGTCGTACTCCCGTCCGGCACTGGGTGGGCTGCAGAGCCTTGGCTGTGCTGCTGAAAGGATGGACCAACCACTGCCCTGCCTCATGTCTTGTGGCAATGGCTTTTTTTTAGTCACACGTGTCAACCCTGGAGTCTCCTCCCAAAGCTGTGGCTTCTCGAGGCGGAGCAGGGGCTGAGGGTCGAGACGGGGAGGACTGGAATGAAAGTCTTTCCTTAATCTGCGCCAGGAACAGAGGGGTTAATGTGTCTAGTGGCCAGAAGGCACTACACAGAGCTTAAAATAACCAAGATCAGGATAATTTGGCTTTAAAAACCATCTGGGGTTTGATTCAGTGTTCATTAACATTCATAGTAGCCTTATGATTGGCTTCTGGAGGAGTTCAGCAGGGTGTTAGACTTCTCGTGAGTACTTTGGGCCTTGTCCAAGCAAGTACATAAATGCAGAAAAATAGTGTCAGAAATGAACTTCTTTCCTGTAACATCCAGCTTAGAATAAGAATCTTTCTAGCACTTGTGGAAACCAGTGGGGGGGGGGAAAAATGAGAAGCTGTTGGTTTCCAAGGGCGGTTGGATGGGGTCTGAGGAGCAGATGTTCCAGCTGACTCTGGAGAGAAGGCTCTCTGGGCAAGTCCTCTCGGAGCCGTTCCTGCCGCCCCAACCTGTCCGGTCCGGGTACACGCCTAATTAATTTGCAGAAATGGGAGCTCCTGAGCACGCGGTTTGGAGACCCAGATTGCAAACCTGGACGCTGTCATGGAATATTTGGGCCATGAAATGAAAAATGCGCGCCGCGTTTAGCTCCTGAGAAACCTCAACGTGTGGAGTGGTGTCGCAGGTAGTTCAGGTCTCGTACCACCTCGCCAGCTGTGGGTGATGTTGGGAACCAAAATGCTGGTGTCTGTGACTGAGGAAACTTCCAGATTCCTGACGCTTTATTATATAAAGGCGCTGTTTGGTGTTAACAGAGAAGAAAATATGAATTCTGCCGCTTGCTCCCAAATCAGGAATTTGCAGAGCTCTTTGGGCTTTTGTGTTTTCTTCCAAGTTCTAAATATGTTCTCCCTGAGCTTCTGCAGAAGAGCAGCCTGAGTGACGTAAAGCTGAGCCAGGAACTTATTTAAAGAGCATCGCCATTTATTTCTGTGCTGCTTAAAGGCACGTGTTTAAAGCACTTGCTCAGAACTCGGGGTCACCTAAATTATCTGGCTCCTTCTGGTTTGTGGTGTGTGGTCACCTCCGGGATGGATGGTGGCTGGTTGTGGCCTGAGAGGCTGCTTGTTGAAAAAATGAAGGAATTTTCTAGATAACTACCCAAGGATCTCTGCAGGGAATCTTTGCTTAAACACTTGGGCCCAAGTTTTAGCCAGGCTTTCAGCTGTCACCACATTTCTGAAGAACAAAAGAAGAAAATGCGCGGTTTGAGTCTTAACAAGCATTTGTTTCTAAAGGTCACATGTGGAAATGAACTAAGTTAATACTTTTTTAATTTGAATGCATTTCTCTGAATTCATTTATTTTTAGAACTTATTTGGTGCCCCAGAGAGCACATGAACAAGAAATGGAGTTTTGAGCTAGTCGTTTGATGATTGGTGACGAAGTAGAAGTTTAACAGGATTTTTTCAGTTGTTTTTGTGGTGCCATCTGCAGAGCCTCTGGACGGGCACACAGGAGGTGTATCACCTGATCTTCAGCCTAGATGGCCAATGTTGCTTCTTTCTGAACTTCTTTAATTATTATTCATCAGAATCTGGATAGTTCCTTTAACTTTTATGCATCTACCTCCCTGGAGCAGTCCCTGGTGTTACCTTGGAGAGGATTCTGGTTCCGTTGTTGCCCCGTGGTTTCCCTCCTGGGAGCAGCCAGCAGGACCTAGGCTCGTTCCAAAGGCAGGACACTTGTCCTGGCTGCAGCCACGCGCCGTCAGGTCCCTGGGCTCAGAGCCTCTGGCTCTTCCATTGGGTGTCTGTTCATCGGGCAGTCGGGTTTGGGTGGAAAAATGTTCTTTCGGTGCCAGAAATAGCCAGTGTGTTTCAGCGCTTCGTAACCCAACTGTGTGCATATTTTGATTTGTTATTGTGGGATCTGACAGCTTTAATAGTTTCACAGATGGTTTGGGTAGTTTTGAAGATGGTGGGTTGTTTTTTTANGCAGGCATCTTCTTCTCCATCTCCGGTGTGTCTGGAGAGAAGCACCACAGGTGACTAAGCAGGAGGAGCAGGACTGACTCACTCCTCAGTTATTTTCTCACTCCCCTTCTCTCCCCCCCTCCCGGCTTTTCTGTTTGTTTTTTAGCTTTCCCCCAACAGCTTGTATTTTTCCCCAGGCCCCGATGAGAAAGAGTTAGCAGCAGGCTTTGCTTGTTACCTAACGTGCACAAAAATGTGCCTGTGGTTAGCCAGGTGAGGAAATAAAAGGCAGGTCTGAAAGCCAGGAGAGGGAATTGTTTCTTGGATGCAACACCTTTATCTTAAAAAAAAAGAAAAAAGAAAGAAAAGAAAAGAAAAACTGCTTCTCCTTTGGGAATGTTGTCCAGGAAATACTGAGGCCACTGACACGCCAGGGAGCTGTAAATAACTGGCTGCTTTCTCAGGCTACCTGTGGAAAATACCTAATTGCCTCATTGGCAGCCCTGCTGGTTGTGACTTGATTCCTGGAGGGGCTGCAGCGGGGGAAGCTGTTTCACAACCCCCCAGTCCCGCACTCTGCTGGGCTCCACTGGGCTCCACTGGGCACTCTGGGTCCGGGAACGTTCATGGTTCCATCTTCAGAGTTTCTGCCCCGGCGTAAACTGTCGCTGCTTCTATCACCTTAATAAATCTGCCCTCATTTACATCCCCCTGAAGTCCAAGGCCTTACAAGAGTTTACCTTCCTCCTCCTGGAGGGTGCCCGGCGACCTGCTGCTGCAATTTAGCCTGCAGGAGCCTCAACTCGGTGTTAAAAGAGTTTGCATTTTTGAAATCGCCACGACAGGGACGAGTTATGCCCGGTCAGCACGACGCCCGCAGAGCCCTTCTGTCCCCAAAGGGCCACGGGAAGGCTTCCCAGATTGATAAGAAACACTTTGGAGCGATGGAATAACACTGTAGCTGCTGCTGGTGGTCCGCAGGTCGCGCCTCTATAGGGCACAGGAGTCTTTTAAGGAGAGATGCCCCCAGTGCCAGGCTTGGGAAGGGCTGGGAGCCCCCTCCCCACCCACCGCGGGGCTGCCCTGAGTGGGAAAAGCGTGGATATTCTTTACGTGTTCAATTCTGGCCGTGTATCTCGCTGTGGGTACCGTGCGAGGTGTCACTCAGCCCCAGCCCCATCCTCCCTGCTGAGCTCACACCGTCAGCCCACCATAAAAAAAAAAAAAAACNGGGTTATTGAGGGCCCACCAACCTGTGTGCTGCCGAAACTGGGCACCCCGGGGCAGCCAGCACTTGATGCTGTCGTATGCTATTATTTAGGTTATTATAAATTGCAGCCTGAAGGAAGACTGGAGGAGAGAGCTGAGCATAAAGAAAGTAAAAGTCTTCTCTACCATCAGGAAAGACCCAAAATCACTCTTAGAGGAGGCAGCAATTGACAACTTTTTCCCCTGCTGTAGCGGTCAGGGCACTAGGTGAGGACGTCACAGCTAACGGATTTCTCTACACCATAGAAATAAATCTCTTAAGTGGTGATTATAACCAGTTAATCCTTTGCAACCCATCCCGTGGCTCCAGCGCGTTCCCGGCTCATGGAGATGAGGGAAGCCGGGGGTACAGGATTATGACGGGCTTGTTTCGGTGGCAGAACGAGAAGGCCCAGTTCCTTGGTGCCTTCTGGGTTGCAGTGGCGCGACTGCAGGGCTGAGCCGTGCCAGGCTGCTGAGCCAACCCCACTTTAAAAAGAAATTAACTATTAATTAAGAAAAATGTGAAATAAGCAGGTTTAACCCTTCATCTACTGATATTCCCATTAAAAGCACAAGTTTTTTGATGCAGGCAGTCGTACTGAGCAGCGGCGTGGTGTGGTCCATGGGCGGGTGCCCAGTTACACCAGCACAACTTAGAAAAATAGAAGCACGAAGGAGTGTTGGGGGACGTGGTGCAGGGGAGAGCTTTGTGGAGTGGGGCTGATGGTTGGACTGGATTATCCCAAGGCTCTTTTCCAACCTGAATGGTTCTATGAGTGGAACGCAGCGGTGTGACACAGCGAGGGGCAAGCAAACGCCCAGCCTCAGCATCTGCAGGGGGTCGAGGTGAATTCCGGGTGCCAGGAGGGCAGTTGGGATGGAGCAGGTGGGATGGAGCCTCCTCCGCCGCTCGGAGCCACGTGGCTGCAGTTCGACAAGCACAAGCTCCAGCCCTCAAATTACTCCAGGCTCTTGAGAGCTGGGTTTGAACGTACCCAGAGGTAGAGAGAGAGAGAGTGACTAATAACAGCAAATGGTGTTAGACTTTTGCTACCGTTGTTGTAGCCACTAGGAATTCTCTGGGTTCTGGTTAATGCTTTTGCAAGAGCGGCCTGACCTAGTTATTCTGCGCAGGAGCTGGAGCCTGTTCTCTGCCGTCAGCCGGGGATTTCAGTCTGCATTTCTATAGCATCTTTAAGGATCGCAGCGCGCTTGAAAAACCAGGAGATTAAGCCACCTCTGTTCTGGTTCCGTGGGAGTGGAACATCCTCACAGGCGTTTTACCAGGGTGCAAAAGGACTATCCCAAGGTGACCTGGTGGAAGAGGTGGGCTGCCCCGACCTTCTGCGCCACGGTTGCTGGTTGCCCCAGCTCTCGCGGGAAGCAGCAGGGAGAGCTCTTGTAGAGGGTGGCACAGACTTGTCTGGCAGAGCGTGACGTTGCTTCTATTATAACCGAATGCCTCTGTGAATTTCTGCAAGTGGAAGGGCTGGAAGAGGTGTGAGATGGCTGCCATCCAAGCTCTATTGAGATTATCTGCTGGGAACGTCTACCAAGCCACAGGAATCTCACCAGTAGCACAGCAGCGTGTGCTGAGTTCAGGTGATCCCCTTCAGCTTTAGGTTCAACTTCTCATCACTGGGAGTTAACGTTTTTAAAGAGAGCCTTACTGTTTCCTTACTGTCTTTAAGCTTAACCTGCTCTCTTGCTGATGTTCTCGGCTCATGCTGTTCCTGTTCTCAGTCTGGTAGAACTGGTGAGGAACTGGAACAGGTTGCCCAGAGAAGCTGCCCCATCCCTGGAGGGGTTCAAGGCCAGGCTGGATGGGGCTTGGAGCAACCTGGTGTGGTGGGAGGTGTCCCTGCCCAGGGGCCTTTAAGGTCTCTCATTGTCTTCCAAGGTGGTGAGAGCCTGGCCCAGGTTGCCCAGAGAAGCTGTGGCTGCCCCATCCCTGAGGGGTTCAAGGCCAGGCTGGATGGGGCTTGGAGCCACTTGGTGTGGTGGGAGGTGTCCCTGCCCAGGGGGAGACCTTAGAGGTCCCTTCCAGTCCCGAAAAGCCCCTTTTAGGGGCTGGAAGGGACCTCTAAGGTCTCTCATTGTCTTCCAAGGTGGTGAGACCCTGGCCCAGGTTGCCCAGAGAAGCTGTGGCTGCCCCATCCCTGGAGGGGTTCAAGGCCAGGCTGGATGGGGCTTGGAGCAACCTGGTGTGGTGGGAGGTGTCCCTGCCCAGGGCAGGGGGGCTGGAGCTGGATGATCTTTGAGGTCCCTTCCAACTCCAACCATTCTGTGATTCTATGAACTTGGAGGTCCCCATGTTCCTTCCTTGCTGGCTCTACTTTGCTCCACCATCGGAGCTGCCTGGCCCAGGAGAGCCTGGCTGGGATTCTGCCCTGGTTCCCATCAGAGCCTGAAGCTGTATTTGGCTTATGGTGAAGAGGGGCTCCAGGCACCGCCAGAGCATGGGGACGAGTCCTCATCTCCAACAGCGTGCAGCGCTCTGAAGAGGTGATGAACTTGCTAAACCCATGTCCAGTTCTTCAGCTCTGCTGGTATTTTTGGGGTGTGTGGGTCTGTGTGTTTGGAATTGGGCCCAAAAATAGAAGGTGGATGAGGTTAAAACTTGGAGACACTTGGAAGCACGCAGGGTGAGCTCATGCAGAGGGAGTGCAGACAGGGCTTTGTCCTGCTGGGATCTCCCGTACACCACCTTGATAACGTCAGTGGTGCAGAGCAAGCAGGAGAACCCTGACATTAGAGCAAGCAAAGCAGATCGTGCGCTCTTGAAATGTTCTGCCCAGCTCTGAATGCGATAGCCCTGGGGAAAGATAGCTGAAATGTAAGCACTTATTTAAAGCGAAACTGCCTCTGGATTGCTTATCTCCAGCCCTGGCTAATGTCAGGTGGTGATTATGAGACTTGCAGATTCCTATCTGCTGCTTGCTCCCACCGGTTGGTGCTGATGCTTCGTGAATTCGCAACACACCCTTTCTCCCACCGACCCTTTTGTCCCAGTGGTCGGTGTGTTTTTCCACTTCCCCGGCCAGCTCACCCTGGATTTCCAGAGCCATGGAAGAGAAGAAGGACTCCACTTTGATGGAAGTGCGTCTGTGCCTCCCAGCAGATCCCAGAGCTCGGAGGAGCCCTGGTGGAAGGTCTAGCTCTGCACCACAGCCCAGCTCCATGGGTGGAACAGACGTAGTTCTCACTGGGATTTCCTGGATGCAGCAGATTTACTGTGCCTTGGGCCTGCCCTTCTCCTGGAAGCTTTGTTGAAGCAGGATGCATTTTTCTTAGCAGCTTGCTCAGTTCCCAGAAGCTCCAGGCAGGTGCCCAAGGACGTCTCTCGTGGCTGAGGCAGGAGAAGGGCATCGTGTATGGCAGAGCTGGCCGTGCTGTCTCTAAAGTGAATTTTTTTTTTAAGGTTGGAAGCACCCAGTCTTGCCTGAAGGCATGGGAAAATGTTGAAAAGGCTTTTTCTCTCACAAAATTCTGCTCCGGGAGAGATGGAACGGGCTTAACCGGGATCTGTTGCAGCGACAGCTCGGAAGAGGGGCTTTCCCGAGGCGGTGATGGGCAGGGTGAGAAAAGAGGGGACATCAGCAGTTCGGGTCTGAAGTTTGTTCCCCTTTGCGTCTGGGGAGGGGACCCGGGGGGGACGGGCTGCCCCTCGCTGGCTGGATCCGTGGGGCAGGGGGTTGGGCGCTCCTGGCTGGCCGTGGGGCACCGTCGCCCTGCAGGAGCAGCCGCGGGAGGAGCGGGGCGTGGGGGCGTGTGTTTATATAAGTGGGTGGGTGTAATTATTGACATTATCTTGTGCAACTCTCTGGGTAAGAAGGGAGCAGTGGGCAGGGAGGGAGCAGCGAAATGTTTAATAAAGGGGCGATCACTAAAGGGAAAAATTAGAGGTGCGTTGCTTTTGCTGGGAAACTTCTCTTCAAAGCGAGTGGGACTGCTGGGACACCCGGCTTGTGATCAGGAACCCTGGAAAGTGGCCTCATTTTGCATTAAGGTTGCAGGCAGCAGAGGTTCACACCAACTCAAAGATGCCTTGGTTTCATCCAAGCTTGTGCCTTGACAAGTAAAATCAGGCTCTTCCATTTCTAAAGAACCCGCGTCTCGCTCTAGAAGACTGGCTTAGGCCATGGAATAGAATAGTTATGCAAATCTGGAGCCAGTTCCAAGCCCTGGGTGACTCCTTGTAGAGTATTAAATGATGTCTCTCTGTGACGCTCCCGAAGTCGCGTAGACGACTCCTGGCTGATGAGCACCCCAGCAGGGCACAGCGGTGGTTTGTGCTCCCCCACGCTGTTTCCTCATCCCCCATCCGGCACCACGCTCTTCTGCCTCCCAAATTCCAGTCTTTCGGAGAAAGAACCCCTTTCGTAGAATCATAGAATGGTTAGAGTTGGAAAGGACCTTGAAGATCATCGTGTTCCAACCCCCTGCCCTGGGCAGGGACACCTCCCACCACACCAGGGCAGCCCGTTCCAGGCTCTCACCACCCACTTTCTCTTGACTGTGGTTTGTCGTTCGCTCCTGCTAAGGGTGAACTTCCCCGTTACTGGCTACGTCTGCACGTGGGGCCTGTCCTGCAGGAGACGAGCAGATCCCCAGAGCGAAGGGAACCCGCCTGGCTTTATTTCCTACACCCCGGGGATGCTGCTGAGAGGTAACCGGTGGGAAACCTCCGTCGCTGTGCAGGCTGCGGCAGGCAGGGACCTGCTGCGCGATGGAGGAGCGGTGACGGCGCTTTCGGGAAGCAGCCTGGCACAACTGGAGAGGAGGAGGGCTATCAGCCTGAGACCACCGGCTGAAACGCCGCCGGCTTTTCCTTTGCATTCTCTGTCCAAACCCCAGTTCTGTTCCTTCTATATAATATCCTCGTAGATCCTGTGTGTTCCAGCTGGATCTGCCGCTCCGGGTGTCGTGCAGAGGTGCCGCAGCCTGGTGAGGCACGCTGAATGGGCAGGGAGGAAAAAACGGGGACAGGGATGGTGGCGAAAAGGTCAGTTTTGGGGCTGGCTCCCCTCCGCTGGACGAGCCGCCCCCGGCAGCGGTGCTGACAGCCTGATGACACTTGTGCCGTGCCGTTCATCGAGTTGTTTCAAGGGCAATTCAACAAAACCAACGCTTAAAAAAAAATTAAAATAAATCGCAGGGGTGAATTTTTACGGCTTTTATCTCTGCTCTTTGGACCTAAAAATATCCTTGGGTTAAGCCAGCGGTGTTAGTGGTGGGGAGAGGCCAAGGGTCCTCCTTATTTGCGGAGGAGAGAGAGCAGCTGATGGGTTTCTGACACGGACTCTTGACCTGTCCTGGGCTGTAATCCCCAAAGCGTCCCCTAACGATGTCCCCCTCCACCCCTGCCACCCCCTGCGCTGAGCGGCGGCGGGGCTGCTGTGCCGCCCCAGGTGGAAGCCTCTTCTTTCCAGGAGCGGGTGAAGCCCGGGCGGCGCAGCGTGGGGTGACGCTGGGCACCCGACTTCGTGGCACTGACTCATGCCCAGCGCCGGGCACAAGCGCCGGGTCACGCTTTGCTCGCCTGCAGTGCAAGTAGATCGGTGAATTCTTCTCTAGCCGGCCCTAGAGAGAGCCATCCGAGCCTCCCTGCCGGGGATGGCAAGGAGTTGGTGGCAGGTCCTGAAATCTGCAGCCAGGCGGAGATGTCGGGATGCGTTAGGAACTGCAGCAGCCCCAGGGCCCCGGGCTGCGGAGCCGAGAGAGAAGAGCGAACGAGCCAGTCGAGCTTTAATAGGTCAGCGGCGAAGCGGGGGGGTAAAAAGGGTGGAGGGGAATGGGGGAGAATCCTCCCCACGGAAGAAACCAGCAACCCTCGGTGCCCAGGTGCGACTCTGAGCTCCTCCTCTCGTCATCCCCTCCAGGGACCAACAGGAGACGAGGGTTGGAGAAGGCAAGATGGTCCCAAGAGGCTCTGCTGCCGGCGTGTGTCATTCTCCCCGCAGCCGGAGCCTGAGGCTTCTCCGCGCCCAGCGCTTCTGCGTCCCGTCCACCACCACACCCTGAGATCACCCTCGGCAGCTTGGCTGAACCAGGCACTGTACAAACATGTCAGCCTCGCCTCCACCCCTTCCTCTTCTCCCGCTCCCTCCTGCCGTCTTTCTCTCCCGAGCTTTCCAGCCTGCCCGCGCCTTCCAGTGGCCCAGCGTCCCCACCTCGCCCCGCTGACGGAGCCATGAGGACGCCGGGGTAAGCTCCTTCCCGCGGGTTTGGGGAGCAGCGCTGGCTCCAAAGCCGTCCTAACGGCTGCTGTTCGGTGCCACTCTCTGTTCACGCAGGACTCGGTTTGTCAGTTCCAACCATCCTCTCCGCTCCCCAGGGGCTGCCAGGGCTTAACCCCTTCCCTCCGGAGCCTTGGCACGGCCAAGACTTAGCGTAATCATCACACGTGTGTTGGCGGTGCCAGCCTAGGGCAGAGCGGGAG
>VZRU01011284.1:50087-77379 GCA_013398155.1 Pedionomus torquatus
GGAAGGGTTAAAATCTACTCTGGATGGAAGGAAGGGTTAAAAACTACTCTGGGTGATGTTTGAGAAATCGGACAGCGTGTCAGGAACACGCACGCTCCTTGCCGTTACGGGAGGCACGGCGATGCCTCCTCTGAAGGCTCTCGTGTCTGCAAGGACCTTCACCGTACCCCGTGAAGAGGTCCATGGGCTCCCCTCCTGCCCGTCTCCCTCACCTTCTGCCTGCTCTGGTGGCCAGGGTCTGTCCCGTGCACCTCCCCAAGCTACGGAGGTGGTGCTCCTACGGGCGCGGGAGCATATTTTGGTGGCTGATCTCCTCCTGTCGAAGTTACAACCTACAATTCTCTTGGGCATTTGTACTTAATCACTTTTGTCGGGCGGTAGCTAAGGCAGGTCTGTGCAGCCGCGGGACACAGCCCTGGCCTTTCATGTTTGCTGATGCGTTTGCTTTCTTCTTCACCAGGACATTAGCGCCTTAATGTATTTTGGGACAGAGTGCTGAAAAACCAGAAGAGAAGTTTGTGGCTGGTGAGTGTGGGCTCTCGGGGGAGGCTGGGGGATGTGCAAGAGCTGTTTGCTGAGGCTTCCTCTGCTCCTCTGAGGTTTGTGCTTGGGTAAAACCTGAGCCAGCTGAGCCCCAACTCAGCTGCTGGGCAAGGGGAGGCTGCTGCACGGCGTGTTCTCCAGCCCTGTCCCCTCGGAAAGTCTCGTTCTTGACGACGTGATGAAGCTGTATAGACGTTTTGATATTCTGCACTGCCTTGGCATGTGCGTCCCGTGTGCTGAGTGTGAGCAAAGCTGACCAAAGAGTGGAAGGAGCTACCAGCAGCCAGGTTGCTGGGTTGGTAACCCTGCTTCTGGAAGGCCAGCCTGTGCCCTGTACACATGGGTGTGAGTGTGTGTGTGTGCCTGGAAAGAATATCCTTGGGTCCTGCTGCCGAGGTTTGCAAAAGTAGAGAAGTGTAACTCTTGCTTGGTCACAAAATGCTTTTTGTTCCCAAGGAGAAGCACTAGAAAGGTTTGGCTGTCCTGCCTGTGACCAGAAAAATAAAAATAGAGCGCATATTTACTTCTCTAACCTACTTAGGGAAATTCCCAAGCAGGAGAAAGGACTAAAATTTTGTGCAAATTGCTTAAACCAGCTTGGAGTAGTCAAGGCCAGCTGCCGGTGAGAGCTCGGGCAGGTTCCAAGCTCTGTAGGGCAGGTTGTGGTTTCTTGAGGGTACCAGTGGTGGTACCGTGCTGCCCGTCCATCCCATTCCGAGCTGCACCTCCGTCCTGTCCGTGGGCAGGACACGTGAAGCTGGTGGGGGCACCCAAAGGCTGACGGGTACGTTGTGGAGAGGGTAGAGCAACCCTCCAGGGCTTGCTAAGGGGGGCTGTGGTCTGGGGGACCGCTTTTCTCATCTGTTGTACCAACCCTGCTCCTGCACCAGGCTCGCTGGCTCCTCGGTTACAGCAGCACAGGGCAGGTGCCAGGGGGTACACAATCGGGATGTGGCTGATACAAGTTTGTAAGGGCTTTCTCAGTTTGGTTTCTAGAGTTGCAGGAGGATTGCCAGGCGCCTTGAGGACTGAGACTTGGCCATTAGGGCTGGTCTTGGTGTTTTGAGACTGATCTTCCATTTGTCTGGCATGAGAGCATTGAGAAGGTAGGGTTCCCATCCACTGAGAGTTCAAGTCTGTTACCCTCAAAAAAAACCCTTCGGGAAACTATATTCACCTGAGGGCTGAGCCGTTTTAACTTATAGTGTTAGTAATTAGATTATTTTGTAATTAATGGATGAACAGTGTGGCTGTAGCCAGTAGCAGTTTATTTATCTTTAGTTTTGTTACGAGTGCACCCCAGGTCTTGCTGTATGGGAACGCTCGTGCTCCTGGAGTGTGTTTTCCCTTTCCAGAGAGAGCAGAATAACCCATACTCCCGAGGAGAAGGCTTGTCTGTGGTGGTTTGAGCTGCTGTGTCGGTGTTGGCAGTGGTGGGTAGGAAGGCTGGGAGAGTCAGCCAGGTTGCGGGGTTCAGGCTGGTCCATCTGCTCTGTGTTTTGGGGCACAGCAGTGTTTCCCATCAGTTATCCCCTGGGGATAACTGATATCTGATAACTGATATCCCGTGGGGATAACAGGAGCGAGCTGCTTTGCAGGCAGTTGATGGCAATTAAATACACACGTACCTTGCTTTGGGAGAACGTGATGATCAGAAACGGGGACTAGGATTGTTTGGAAGGTTTAACTCTTACATCTTCATAGCAGTGGGTGGGATCCTCTGGGGAGCTGCTGTGGTGGCTCTGCCAGCCCTTTGCCGTGCCCCTGGAGTGAGGAGAGTGATGCAGGACGTGTGGGGTGACCAGTGGCTCTGCCGGGCCAGGTCTCCTGACAAGCAATGGGCCACCTCCTCGGTCCCACCTTGGGCTTCCCTACGGTGCTCCTACGGTACCGTGCTCCTCCGCAGGGCTGGGCCACCCCTCTCGGAACCCGCTGGGTCTGCCATCCGGGGTGTGATGTGACGTGGAGGAGCACAGCCCGGTGTCCCAGCTCAGCCGGGCCGTGGGACGGGGCACCCCGTGTCTGAAGTCGTGTGTTTGTTCCCCAGATGCGGTCGAGAGCCTTGGCTCCCTCCTCTGCCACGTGGCCCAGCGTGCCAGATGTGGCCCCGTGCACTTGTCCCCACGTAACCTCCCCTCTGCCATGTGAGACGCTGCTGTTCATGGCAATTCTTGGAGACAGAACCTTAAATTCTGATCTCGGTAGTATTTTAATGCTCATTTTGAGTGGATCTGTCACGCAAGGCGGAGGTGAGTGGAGCCCCGTATCCTGCCCGTTCTTGATGCTCTGTGGTGTTTGGGATTAACAGCAAAATAGGGCTGCTTGTTTTTAACCCTGCTGCATCCTTGGTGGCAAAATAACACCAGTAAAACCATGTGAAACAGCGTGGTTGCTCTGGCCACAGGGCAGAGAAGTGTGTGTGTGTGTAAGTGTGTGTAACCTCTGCTGTGAGGACAGGCTGAGGGAGCTGGGGCTGTTCAGCCTGGAGAAGAGGAGGCTGCGGGGAGACCTTGGAGCAGCCTTCCAGGATCTGAAGGGAGCTCCAGGAGAGCTGGAGAGGGACTCTTGGTCAGGGGTTGGAGGGACAGGACAAGGGGGAAGGGTTTTAAACTTGAAGAGTGGAGATTTAGATTGGATCTTAGGAAGAACTTCTTTGCTGTGAGGGTGGTGAAGCACTGGAAGAGGTTGCCCAGAGAAGCTGTGGCTGCCCCATCCCTGGAGGGGTTCAAGGCCGGGCTGGATGGGGCTTGGAGCAACCTGGGGTGGTGGGAGGTGTCCCTGCCCAGGGCAGGGGGGCTGGAACTCGATGATCTTTAAGGTCCCTTCCAACTTGAACCGTTCCATCATATAATTCTCTCGTTCTGTCTCTGATTCTACAAGGCAGCTGTCGGAGCCACAGCGCTGGGTGGTTCTGTGTACCCGGAGCAGGATCGAGGGTTTAAAAGGTGGGGGGAAAGGTGTGATAGTTGTTACAGCAGCTTCTGGCGTATCCCGACCTGCAGCGTGCCTGGCTCCTGGTGCTGCCCCGGTACTTGTCGGCTCAGCCCTCCCGCGACCCGAACCCCCGCGGGAGCAGCCTAATCCTATAATGAGGGCGCCGGGTTGCGGGGAGGTTTGGGTGTGATGTCTGGCTGGTTTCTGTCGTGGTGCCCAGACCTACCTGCTGCTGTCGGGACCCAGCACGTGGGCAGAGCGTGTCCGGCGCTGTGCCTCCACGGCTGCTCTCCCGGGGTGCGTTTGGCCCGGACCTGGCCCTGATATGAAGTTGTGAAGCAGCCGGGAGACACGCCTGGAAGCTCTTTTAGGTTTGCTGGTGCAGACCTAGCTGGGAAGAAACCCAGCCAGTCATTTTTTCTTTCTGTCTCGTCTGCAAATGAGGATAATAATTCCTTTTCCTCACCTTGCTCCTGCTTAGATCAAACCTCTCCAGGGTGGGGCCTGACTTCAGAGCCTGCCACAATGGGACGGGGACCTTAACCGGGACGTTAGGGGACTGTAAATAATGGAAAACTTCATTATTTTTCAAGGGGAAAAGCACATGAGCATTTGGGACATGCCCATACTGGTTTCTAAAAGTTCAAGAGGTCTCTTCTTTGCAAGTCCCGGGATGAATTTGGGCTGGTAGAGCTAAAACACACCTAAAAGTATGTCACTGCGGCGTCCAAAACAGGCTTTACAAACAGGCGTTCACTGCGTTTCAGGCTTTAATTCTAATTTATGAGCAAGGAAATGGAGCGGGGAAGAAAGAGGCAGCACCTCAGCCTTTGGACCCTGCTGGGTGGAGGCACGGCCAGACACGTCAGGCGGTTGCGCTCCCGTTCTCCTTTGTCAGAGATAAACCCACCGACACAACAAGCATCTCTCTCCCTAAGCTTATTCCTAATGTAACATTAATCTGTGCGCTCGTGTGTGCGTTGGGGCAGGATTTAGGGCATTACAGGGGTTTGCTCCTTCCTACATGTGGCTTTGCCTTTGGGGGTGGTGAGGAGGTGGGAGGAAGGACCTGGAGGAGGGGATGCGATGGCCCAGCGGGCGAGCAGCCGCTCCTCCTGCAGGAGCGAAAAAGAACTCCCTAAACCAGCGTTTCTAGAACTAGAATTGCAGACAACGTGGAAGGTGTCAATGCCACAAGGCTCCGTGCTCGTAGACCCCACTTAGAATCATAGAATCATAGAATGGTTAGAGTTGGAAAGGACCTCAAAGATCATCCAGTTCCAACCCCCCCTGCCCTGGGCAGGGACACCTCCCACCACACCAGGTTGCTCCAAGCCCCATCCAGCCTGGCCTTGAACCCCTCCAGGGATGGGGCAGCCACAGCTTCTCGGGGCAACCTCTTCCAGTGCCTCACCACCCTCACAGCAAAGAAGTTCTTCCTAAGATCCAATCTAAATCTCCCCTCTTCCAGTTTAAAACCCTTCCCCCTTGTCCTGTCCCTCCCCTCCCTGACCAAGAGTCCCTCTCCAGCTCTCCTGGAGCTCCCTTCAGATCCTGGAAGGCTGCTCCAAGGTCTCCCCGGAGCCTTCTCTTCTCCAGGCTGAGCAGCCCCAGCTCCCTCAGCCTGTCCTCACAGCAGAGGGGCTCCAGCCCCCTGAGCATCTTGGTGGCCCTGCGCTGGACCCGTTCCACCAGGTCCATGTCCTTTCTGTGTTGAGGACTCCAGAGCTGGACACAGGACTCCAGGAGGGGTCTCAGGAGCGCAGAGCAGAGGGGCAGAATCCCCTCCCTGTCCCTGCTGATCACGCTGCTTTTGCTGCAGCCCAGGCTGGGGTTGGCTTTCTGGGCTGCCACTTCAGACCATTTTCCATTCTTGCCCCCCTGTGCTCACCCTCTTGTTGTCATTTCTTGCTGTGGGAAGTCACGGTGAGACTTGTGAGCTCCGGGGGGAGGTGACCCGTCATTTTTCTTTGTGAAATGCTACGAGCGTCTGTGGCTTGGTATAAGTCACAGTCACATCAGCAACCTCAGGAGAGCAGACGTTAGGGTTTTAGAAGGTGTGGAACCCAGTGAGGTGCTGTGCGTGCACCTGAGACACACGTGTGCACGAGCACATGCATGAACACCTCCCGTGTGCCTACAACATGCGATGCCCAATTTAACTTCCACTGCGTTTGAAATGCATCGTATGACAGCGACCTGCACGGCAGAGTATGGAAAGAATGGTTTTCCTTTTAATTGGTGGGTTCTTTGGCATCTTCTTCATCTCCCTACTCCAAACTCCACCTGCATGTGGCAGTTCCTCAGGTCCTGTTTGAAGAGTTCTCCTCCTCCCTCCCCTCCTCTCGGAGGAGTTTGGCGGCGGGAGGGCTCGGAAATCCTGGGAATTGCTGCCCTCAGCCCGGGGACCCAGCCTGATCTCTCCTCGGGGTGGCAGGAATGCGGGGAGAGCCCCGCAGCGGGCAGGGAGTTGGGGTGCTGCAGCAGGGATGGGAGTGGGGCTGCAGCGGGTCCCCGCTGTCGGCGGGCGAGCTCGGTGCCTGTGCCGAGGCACAGGGTGACGTGACAGCGCATCCTCGCTGCTTCCTCTGGGTGCTTGAACGACCAGCAATTCCCTGATGGTGTTTATCTCCTTCTTTCTTCATTATTATTTTTTTTTTCCCCAGCAGGGTTGATTCTTCCCCATCCCCTTCTCCTCGCTCGCCCGTCTCCCAGCCATCCCTCTTTCCCTCCCGAACTCTCCTTCCATCCTTCATCTTCCCACCCCTTCCTCTCATCCCAGCCTGACCCTGCTCCTCCCGCCCCTCCTTCCCTGCTCATCCCTCCCCTGCTCCGGACCTGCTGCCTGGGGATTTTTCCCCTCCTGCTCCCCGGCAGATGTGGCAGCTTTTGGAACTGTATCATCTGGGAGCAGCTGGATCTGGAGTTGCAGGATCTGAGGTGGTTTCCCAGGCAGCAGGAACGGATCGCTGAGAGAATTTCCATCTCCGACTGCTTTTGTCTCGTGGTAGTGACTTTTATTATTTCTGTTTTGTGACATTTTGTGCAGTACGGTTGTCAGCAGTGAATGGAAGACCGAAGTCTGGTAGATTATTATAAAATCAGTGTCATAGGATTTGTATTATTTTATTAAAGGGGCGCTGTCTACCTTTAAATACAGGTTTGGCTTGATTTACAAAATTTTACATGCATAATATATTCTTATGAATTTCTTATTGAATTAGAAAAGGCCTGTTTTATGTTTTGGTTTTGTTTTTTTACATTTTATTTAAACATTCTTTAGCTGGGTATTGGAAATACAGGTAAATAGCGCTTGCCTGACATCCACAAGGTGAGAGGAGACTGGTTAAATACAGACCTCAATGAAATGCAAAACCTACACAGATTATTACGAGCCGTCGGATCTCAAATACCTATTTTTAGCGTATGAGTTTCATTTGATCTTAATGCAGTGTGCCTTTAAACCACCTGTCTGATCTGGCAATGACTTTATAATCCAAGATTGATGCTGACCACGTAAAGCAAATGTCAATGGGTACCCAGGGAGATGCTGTATTTGGAGTCGATTACATCCTGTGGTTTTTAAGATGTCTATTGTAAACCCGTGGGGCGGGTGCCGGCCCTGTCAGTTAATGACCCTAAAATTGACCGTGAACTTGGTAGATGCTTCTTTCTGGGCTCAGGAATTGGGTTTTTGTGTTAAGTGGAGTCCAGGTGGTGTTTGAGAGGTGAAGGGATTGGATGCGAACAGACAAATGCCGTGGTTGTGCTTGTGCAAGCCCATCTGCTGGCCCTGGGCCACTGCCCCGCCTGGGGCCAAAATAGCACCCCGGCTTAACCAACCTGCCTGTTGAAGTAGTTTAGAATCCTTCTTCCTATAGGGAAGTGATCGAAATGTTCAGGAAACAACCTCCAGTGCGAGTGCTGAGGGTTTGAAACGCCTCGTTCTGCGAGACCCCTTGTCACCGGAGCAGCGAAAGAGCCAACTTGAGAGATGCCCAGTCTCTTCTTGTGGCGGAGGTGAGGTGTGAGAGCAGGAGAAGGAAAGACGCTGGTTAAAAGAGGAGCCTCGCTGTGTCTGGCAGTGCCCCTGGCGTGGTGGATGGAGTCGGTGTCGGGAGTGGAGGTGGTCAGGGATTTGGAACTCAAGCCCTTTTTGTAACACTGCAGCTCTGCTGCTGCTTTCGGGGAGGTGAGAGCTCCTCGGCAGCTCCAGCTGCTGCTTTGGGGAGCACTGACACCGGGGGCTGTTAGAATAGCTTTCCAGCATTCTCTCTGCCTTTTTTTTTTTCCTCCTTAAAGCCTTGCCCTGTGACTTTAGTCTCGATTCTTGGTTCATAGGCAGCCCCGGCGGGGCAGCGGTGATGAATCGCCGTGTGTGAGCGGCCGCGATGCAGACCTGGAGCGCAGACGCTCTCCGTTACGAAACATTTGGGGTTTCACTGGAACACCTTCTAAGCAAAGGTTATTCTGGCTGCTCTTCCAGGCAGGGCAGTTAATTTCAGCCTCTATTCTAGGTGTGTTTTCAGTTGCCCAGCCTTTTGCCTTCTTCCTCAAGTGTAGGGTTGTTTCTGGACACAGCGGCTGTTGCGACGGGCACTGGCAGCGTGGGATGTCGGTGTTTCACGAGGATGGATTGCACGGTCGGGGTTTAGGTGGTGCAAAGGTCCTTCTGTGACAGACGGACAGACACGTCCCATCCCAGTGGCTACAGGATCTGGATTTTAAGCAAGTGTGTGTGTGTTTTCAGGGTCTCAGTGTGGCACTAGGGAGCCGAGCTGTTGTTCACCTGGAGGACTTTGCTCCCTAAAGAAGGTCGAAGAGGAGCGACCTGGAAAATGTTTGACATAAATTTCACTGTGGGGGGGGGGAAAAGCACGAGGTGGGCTGCTTGTTGAGATCAGTGTCCTCTAGAGGTGTGTTCACCACAACACCTTATCTGTGTGTGCGTTCTGTGTCTCTGACCCTTGTAAATGGTCATTCGGCACAAGCGGTTGGAAGCTGAGCTCCTGTGGTCGCTACAGAGTTGGAGGTGAGGTGGCAGAAGTCCTCCACCTGATGTCACAGCAGAGGCACCATTCGTGGCTTTAAACCAGTGAAAGGCAAATGCTAATAATTGTCAGTGGAAAGCAAAAAGCATATAATTTTATTTTTTCCTAATGGTGGGTATTAGTTGCTTTAAAGAAGCCAGGACAGTTTTTTCCCAAGCTAGAGAGCTTTAGGATGGAGCTACCTCAAATGTTTTGGCACCGGGGCTCTGTTTTGTCTCGTCTCTCTGAGGGCTCTCTGTGTGGTTCATCCTGTGTGTTGAGAGAAAGCATTTCGGAGAGGAGACGATGCGTTGTGGGGCTCACCAGCTCCCTTGTGTCCACACAACAGTGGCCTGCTCATTAAACGTGTTCCTCCAGCAGCAGACAGGAATATGTGACTTGGAATACTTGTAACTTTTAACCATCAAAGCAGTCAATAAATCATAGAACAACTCGGGGCCCTCGAGGTCTGGAGTCCAACCCACTGCTCGAAGCGGGGTCTGCTCTGCGGGTCAGACCAGGCTGCCCAGGGCTTTGTCTTCAAACCTGCTCCTGAAAACCTCTGAGGATGGAGACTGGGCAGCCTGTCTGGGCAACGTGCTCCCGTCCTGGCCACTGAAAGCTTTCTCCCTCTTTCCAGTTGGGACCTCTCTTGTTTCCATCCGTGCCCATGGTCCCTGAGTCCCAGCACTCTCCGCTGTGGAAGCCTGGCTCCCCACAGACCATCTCCCTACCTCGGAGCTCTTTCTTTGTGGGAACAGTGACTTCCCCCTTGGCCCATCTTCCCTTCCCGTCTTGTGTGAAGAGGTTGTGTCCGGCCCTCGCAGTCCTGCTCTCAGTCGGGTTTTCCCACCGCTGTGGCTCCCTGCAGAGCTCAGGTTCTCTCTCTTCCTTCATACCCTCCCGCTTTCAAAAGGGTCTAAAACTTTTGGCTATTTATCTGTGTCGTGTTGTGGGGTTTTTGGTGTTTTCTTTTTGCTTTGTTTGGTTTTCTGAGAGGGGCTATAGAGTCTGAACTCAGCTTTTGAGCATCTCTCCTGCAGGGGTATGTTTGGCGTGTTGCGATTGCAGTGGCTGTTCACACAAACTCTCTCTCTCAGCCCCCGAGGGAAAGGAATCTTAGTTTTTAATTTTAGCTCCTTCAGCTACCTGCTGACAGTTTGATTTCCACCTACCACCTCCTCTCTCTCTCTCTCCCAAACCCTCTGTCTAAGCTAGAAAAACTGAGATCCCAGATCAGTCCCGGGCAGCTCTTCCTCTGCCACCAGCTCTGTCCTCGTTTCTTGGGAATCCAATGTGTATTCGTCACTTGGGGCAGCCAGGGAGGAGATGACCACCTGGGCCCTCCTCGTGCCCACCCTTCCTGCCAGGCTGCTGGTGGAATCAGCAGCATCTTCAATGACTGGGACTCCAAAGCCACTTAACCTCCATGCAAGCCTGTAAAATACAAATAGATGCCTCTTATGTGTATTTCAAACATTTATA
The DNA here is from genome assembly GCA_013398155.1 of Pedionomus torquatus. Lineage (NCBI taxonomy): Eukaryota > Metazoa > Chordata > Aves > Charadriiformes > Pedionomidae > Pedionomus > Pedionomus torquatus. The sequence goes on from VZRU01011284.1 coordinate 60,080, forward strand.
TTGGGCGATAGGAATTTAGGAAGGCAGGTGGTAGGAGATCAGCTGTTGGTGGACCAGGTGTGTGTTTCTTTTCTGGAATAGCGGGACTGTGAGCCACAAGAGCACTAGAAAGGTCCCTGGAAGTCCTCCCTCAGCCACTGACCTGCTGGCTGGATGGTCCTGAGCAAGCCCTTGCTCTCTGCTTGCCTCTGTGTCCTCCTCTGTAGCAGCAGATCAACTCTGTTGTTAAAGTGCTTCTCACTGGGGAACGTTCTTAATACAATGTCATTAACTACTATAATTGACATGTGATATTACTGATTGAGCTTATCAGACCTAGACGAGCACTGACGGCATCACCTTCTCTGCTCCAGGCATCATGTTCCGCAAGAAGAAGAAGAAACGCCCGGAGATCTCAGCACCACAGAACTTTGAGCATCGTGTCCACACCTCATTTGATCCGAAGGAAGGCAAATTTGTGGGCCTGCCGCCCCAATGGCAGAACATTCTAGACACGCTGAGGCGCCCCAAGCCAGTGGTGGACCCTTCAAGGATCACCAGGATGCAGCTCCAGCCGATGAAGGTGAGTGAGGAATGTTTCCATCGCCACCTCTGTATTTAAACGGGGCTGAGGGTGGGATGCCTGAGGAATTCAGCGGAGAGCATCATCTGGGCTTTCATAACACTGTCTCTTTCTGCGGCCAGAGTAAGCTCGGGAGAAATAAGGACAGTAGTGTCACTGTTGAGATACCCAGCTGGCTGCCGTCACTACAGCGAGGACCTGTGAAGGCTCCCGAGGTAGCTGATGGGGCTGGGATGTGCTCGGCTGTTGTACAGGGAAGCGGAGAGGAGAATTCCTGGAGAGACCTGTTTTAGCACGTTTGTCATTCTCGTGGGTGAGCGAATTTGGCTGGTGATGAAGCTGGTGGGGAACCCCGAGTGGGAGAGGAGAGGAGAGAGCGGTTCCTGGATGGCTGGGTGGACAGGAGACAGCAGGGAGCAGGACTCCAGGAGGGTTCAGGCTAAAATAGTTTCTAATGCAGCACTTTAAGAGAAGGTGGGATGTGGAAAACAGGAGAGTGGCCGTAAAACAAGTCCCTTGGTCAGGAGAAGCAAGTTACTGGCCCTGGTAGCCGGGAGGGTTCCGACGCCTGTGGGCTTGGGTGACGTTGGGACAACAGCATTTGGAGACGGTGTGGTCCTGGCTGATGGCAGGGGCATCAGGGCAAGTTCAGGTGAGATATTAGGAAATATTTCTTTCCTGAAAGGGTTGTCAGGTGTTGGAATGGGCTGCCCAGGGAGGGGGTTGAGGCACCACCCCTGGAGGGATTCAAGAGAGAAGTTGACTTGGTGCTCAAGGATATGGCTTAGTGTTGGGTGGGGTTTATGGGTGTTGGGGTTTTTGTGGTTTTTTTGTGTTGGTGTGGTTTGTGTTTTTGTTTTGTTTCCCCCACCCCCCCAAGTTGGACTAGATGATCTTAAAAGGTCCCTTCCAACCTAGGGGATTCTGTGATTCTGTGACCTGCTGTGTGGAGAGAGGCAGATTCACTGTGACCCCTTGGAAAAAGAAATGAAAGATAGTGACAGAATTATTGTGTTTAAAGCCTTGCTGGCTTCTGGGAAGTTTCTGTTCCCAGGTGGAAAAAAAAACCCCACCCTATTGTGGCCTAAAAACTGTGAAATAATAAGTTGTGAAATAGAACTGTTACTGCTTGGGCTTCAGGAGGGACATAAAAGCAGACGGTTGTCTGTCTGGGGAATATATTTAGCTTTTCATGTGCAGATGCTTCAAACATGGGCACTAAATGGGGCTACGGTGTAGGATAATGCAAGCGTTCATGCAAAATCAAACCCGCAGCTTAAGCAGCACGTCAGGATCTTGGAGGAGAATGCCCATTTGGAACAAAAGAAGCTTGCTCAGGAGGAAGAGGTAAAAGCAAGAGGGAGGAGGGGTTGCCTTCTGCTTTGTGGTGTCCCGAGCGTGCTCTGAGGTTCAAAATGTAGTAGGAGACAGGAGCACGGCCCAGAGAGGAGGCAAAAATGTGCAATAAGAGACCAACTTGGTTGGATGAGGAGCTCTCTAATGAGCTTGAGCTGCAGGAGCGTCGCTCAGAAGGGTGGGAACTGGGTCAGGTTGTAAAGGGCAGATAGGAAAGGAACTGATGTAGGGACCGAACTGGAAGGCCAAGGCACAAAAAGAGGTGTTGCTCTCAGAGAACATAAAGGGCACCGAGGAGACGTCGTAAGTGCAGCGAGGAGGAGACAGAGGACGAAGGGAAGAGTCTGTGCACTGCGCCTTCTGGAAGAACGTTAGTAACAGACAACACTGCAAATCCTCAAATGTTTAATGATTATTCTTCAGCCTTTATTGACAAGGCTAACCGTGATCAGGCTGACTCAATTAACACGAGCACGGAGGGGTAAGAACGCAGGCTGGAGTCAGAAGAGAAGAGGAGCAGAATGAGACTTTTCAGATAAGATACATATTTTCGTGTCGGCTGAGCCGGATGAAATTCAAGGAACTGCAGATCAGTGAGAATAATTTCAGTTCCCAGAAAGAGACTGGAACAAATAAGCAAGTAATCTATTTGCAGCCGCGTCCTGGGAGATGGCAGGGTAATAGCTGGCAGCCAGCGTGGATTTATCAGGAGCAGATCATGTCAAGGAACCCAGTTTCCATCAATCACAGGGTATCAGGCTTCGGGTCAGGGAGAAATGACGACTCTCTCCTGTCTCTTGACTTCACTGGGGCTCCTGCACCGTCCCTACGGCATTCCTGGGGCAAATCGAGCAAGTTTTGACAATTACTCAGAGCGGTGGGCTCTGAAAAATAGCGCAGGACATCCCTGTTGAAACAGAAATGCACGTGAAGAGACTCCCTGGAGTTTGTCCCGGGTCTGGAACTGGTCGGTGCTGTCGTGTGGGGGTTATTAAACCTGTAGATGGTAAAAGGCAGACGGAGGTGCCAGTCCTTAGAACAAGGAGAGAAGACCCAGCAGTCTGCTTGAAAAAACAGAAAATGATCTGAAACTAATACTTGGGTGTTTGCCGCGGTAAGTGCAAGTGCAAATACTCTCTTAGACACAGAATGGATTATTTCTGGTCAACTCAGTTTGAACCAATTCCTGTTGGATGATGCCAATCCATAGGAAGGGTTTTCTTTTTTTGCAGTGCCAGCTGGCCCCGTCAGCCTGAGCGCTGACACACACAGTCCTGCCTTCAGCCGTCACAAGTTTTCCTTTTTTTTTTTTTTTTTAATTTGATGTGTACTACGTGTAGCTTCTAAAAGGTTGCTTTTTTTTTTTTTTTTTTAATTTCTAAATTTTGGTCAGTAAGGCACGATCTTTGTAAGAGCTCCCCAGATCCATTGGGCTCAGATTTGTCCGTTTCATTAATCTGCTGCAGGTTTTAAACACAGATGCGAAGTACAGCTGAGTCCTGTCTTCTCTGTCCTCTGGGGACGGGACTGACTCAATGGGTGCAACTTGTCGAGGAGTGACTTGAGTCAAATTTTAGGAAGTTTTTAACTGGGAGGTGAGATGAGCACAGGGAAGAGAAGGCTTTGGGGAGAACTTAGAGCCTCTTCCAGTCCCTCCAGGGGCTCCAGGGAAGCTGGGGAGGGACCCTTGATGAGGGAGAGGAGCCCTAGGAGGAGGAGGAAGGGTTTGACCCTGAAAGAGGGGAGATGGAGATGAGATGTNAGGGGCCCCTAAGGTCTCTCATTGTCTTCCAAGGTGCTGAGACCCTGGCCCAGGTTGGGGTGGCACTGGGGTGACATTCCCTCAGAATTACTGGAGCTGCTGCTTCACACCAGCTAAATATTAGGCTTGATGTAATGAATTCAGCATCTTTCGAAGGTCCCTGGAGTTAAGTTTGCAAACAGGAGACCGCCACCCTCCAGGGAGGGGTTTTCCTCAGGCAGAGGTTCATGAAAGTGTAGGAGTGATCCTGTGCTGTGAATTTCCGTGAAGAAATGAAACATTTTGGTTTCCAGCATTACGAAAGCTTCTGTAAGCTTTTCAGTTCCAGCATAAAGAAGGTAGAGCTCTGTATAATGTACAGGCAGCTCCAAATGACTGACGCTGTTGCGTCTCTGGATGGAAGCCGTGTTCTTCTCCTTTGCTTACGGGGCAGTTGTGAGCTCTTGTGACCCTTTGTTCATCATTTTTAATTATAATGGCTTGGCAGAACCGAGGAGGGCTGCAGTGTTGGAACGGCGTGGTCTTCACCGGGCAGGATCAAGATGCATTAGCAAAAATTGAAGAGAACCGGACCAAGGGGGGTGATGGCAGCAGGAGGGAGAGGCCAGCCCTGCGGGAGCAGCAAGGGGCTGTTTGCAGATGGAGCTCAGGGGGTGCCCAAAATGCGCTCGGGAGCTCGGTGGGGCTCGGGTAGCGATGGGGCGTAGCACAGATTGAGCACAAGGGAGTCAGGAGGGCTGAAACCATCCCGGTTCTGCCAGGATGCCCTTCAGGATGCCAGTGCAGCGGCAGAGTTCGGCGTTCTGGCCGAAAGCTCCGCTGCCTCGGCAGAGGGACGTAGCCCAAGGGAAGCCCGGGTTTCTTTTCTTTAGTAAAGGGCAATTTGCAAAGGTGGCAAGAAACATTCCTCTTTTTCCCTGGAGTCTCTGAGTACTCTTTGGCTAGACAGCCAAAATCTTGGCAAGATAAACTGGGCCTTAAGATTTCCAGCTCTAACTCTTTCTCTCCCCCCTTCCCGGTGTTTCCCAGACGGTGGTGCGGGGCAGCACGGTGGAAGTGGAAGGCTACATCTCCGGGATACTCAACGACATCCAGAAGCTTTCTGCCATCAGCTCCAACACCCTGAGGGGAAGGAGCCCCACCAGCAGGAGGAGGGCGCAGTCCCTGGGGCTCCTGGGGGAGGACAGACCCCCGGACATGTATCTCCAGAGCCCCGAGGCGGACTGGGCTGACAGGTACGGGAACTACCTCAATTGCAACGGTGGGAGCAAGGTGACGCGGCGGCAGACGATGTGGCCGGATTACAAACCCCGCCTGGAAGGACAGTCCCATCCCAACGGGCTGGTGATGAAAGCACAGTCCCTCGGGCCATCCGAGTTCCAGGGCTCCGACGGCAGCTGCCTCCAGCGTGTCCCTGCCCTGCAGCACACCCCGCTGCTGCCCGGGGAGGGCGAGAAGACGGGGAAGAAGGGCTCGGAGGAAGAGTGCTGGCCTCAGCCCTGTCCCCTCCGGACGGCAAACCCCAGACCCACCGGGGAGGGCAGCCCCAGCGCCAAATCGAGGGAGAACAGCTTGAAGAGGCGGCTGCTCCGCAGCGTGTTCCCTTCCTCCAGCATCTCCAACAAGTCAGGCCCTTCCCTCCAGATCAAGGTACCGTTATTGGGTGGTTTTGAGCCAGTTCAGCGTTGACTTTGCAGTTGCAGAGGTGCAGCTGAACGGATGGAACTGCCAACGTCCCGCAGCCATCTGTCATTGTGGGGAGTGATGCTGGGATCCCAGCGCTCCTGGCCAGGGGAGAGGAGGCGTCTGCCAGAGCGCGGCGCTGGGCACGGCTCGGGAGGGCAGCCGGGTCTCCCGGAGGACAGCTCAGGAGCGGAGCTGGGATTGCGGGGGCGTAGGGTGCGAGGGAGGGAGGGGACTTGCTCATTTTTGCCCTTCTGTGGTAGTAAAGGCACAACTTAGCCACCACTACGCTAGCTCAAGTGTGCTTTAGCCGCACATAATTTACATAAAATCATAATTTACATGATGAGGAATTTATCCTTCTGCCTGTGCAAAGCAGAAGCACCTTGGTGGTTCTGGCCGCATCTGCCAAGCTGCCCACAACGGGAGCGTTGGCCCCACAGCTCTGCCAGTCAGGGACGCTGACTGGTGGGGTTTGGGGAGGAAGGGACAGCCCAGAAGCCACATTTCCCCCAGGAACGGTCTGGGAGGAGTGACTCGCTGCTTGGTCAAATGGGAGAAAAACTCTGGTTCCCGTCACTGGCAGCTGTTTCTCTCGGCTGTTCTCAGCAGCTTCCAGTGATGAAAACCTTCATCTCCTGCACAGGTGGGGATGATGGTGTGTGATGCCCCATCCCTGGAGGGGTTCAAGGCCAGGTTGGAGGGGGCTTGGAGCAACCTGGTGTGGTGGGAGGTGTCCCTGCCCAGGGGGAGACCTTAGAAGCCCCTTCCAGTCTGGAAGGGGCTTCTGAGGTCTCTCATTGTCTTCCAAGGTGGTGAGACCCTGGAACAGGTTGCCCAGAGAAGCTGTGGCTGCCCCATCCCTGGAGGGGTTCAAGGCCAGGCTGGATGGGGCTTGGAGCAACCTGGGGTGGTGGGAGGTGTCCCTGCCCAGGGCAGGGGGCTGGAACTGGATGATCTTTGAGGTCCCTTCCAACTCCAACCATTCTGTGATTTGTGACGTGCAGTGAACACGTGGCTGCAGATGGAATGGGAGGGGGATGTAACTGGTTGAAAATGGGGAGGTTGACCTCGTTTGGGCCCAACCAAATGGGCTGCTGAGAGTCACTGTGGGAAGAACGAGTAAATGGGAGAACCAGCAACATCTCACAACATCCAGAGACCGAAAACGCTTCTAGAGGGGCTGCCACGTTCCGGGAGCAGGCGGTAACCCTTACCTGTGGTTCCACAAACGTGTGCCAGCCTGCACGCCTGCTCTGTGCCCTTTTGCATGCTCTAGGTTATATAAAACCTTCCTCCCCCCCCTTCCTCCCCTCTCCTCTCTGCTGAGACAAACCAGGGGTTGGGAAATACACCCCTGGTGTCGGGGAGCGTGTCCCTGCAGGACGCGGGGTGGGGCTGGGCCGTGGGGGGACGGTACCCGCTGCCCCATCGCCTCCCCGGGCACGGAACCCAGCCGCGTGTCGGTTAGGTTTACGCAGAGTTTACTCCTGACAAAAATCCTCGATTAAACAGACTTCAATTCTATACTATTATTTTCTGTCTGAGACAGCAAATGAAGGCTCTTTTAATTTATTTTTTTTTATTGGTGGTTCTTGGTTCCCATACCTGCGTTACTACCTTTATTAATAATCTGTCTGAATTGTGAGAGAGAAAGCAGCTTGTTGCTTTGAAGTTTTTATTCTGCCCTGTAATAGAAAAGATTGCCTTGCTCTTTCTGAAGTTGCTGCTTTGTCAGATCCACTGTGATTTTACATATACCTGTGTCCATCATGTATTTTGTACCCAACCTGTTGGTGCATTGGAATGAGTCACCATTTCCAGGGTGAGTCCTAGCACTCCGAGATCTATCCTCCTTGGGAGCCCCGTGTGGGAATGTGTATCCTGAAGCCACCTTACCCCGGGCTGAGATCCCGCTGGATCTCATCAACCGGGGCTGGGCCCACTACCTTCTCGAGTGGGAGGTCTCGGAAAGCCTGGAGAACCGCTGATCCAAGTTCGTGGTGGGTCTGTTCTGCGCTGGTAAGGTGGCTCGGTGGCACTCGGTGGCACTCGGTGGCACGCCGGGCTCCCGCAGCTCTCCTGGTTCAGGCTTTTCCCCAAGCTGTGTGTCTGATGGACAGGAATCCCTGCAGGTACCAGTGGAAAGTGCAGAGAGAGAATTTTCAGTAGGCAGAGTGTAATTACCCAGAGGGAATTAGGCCAAGACATCAAAGTGATTTACAGCTTTGGCATGAATCCTCTTTCCTTTTATATATAGGAAGATCAGAGGCGCAGGGGGATGAAGGATTTTAAAATTCTCTGCAACACAGGTTGCCCCTGAGTTTTGGTGGCGAGGTTGGAATGCTTTTAGCAGCTGCGTTTCTTCTGTGGGATTTGGGTTTGGTGTGGGTTGTTTATTTTGTTGACTATTGTTTGCTTTTTTTTAAAAAAACATGTGCTTTAAAAGGTCCCTTTTAAAGAGGGCTGGAGGTCCTTGAAGTGCAGCACCCACCATGTAACTGGTGCTTGAAAATCTGCATCCGTGGGGCTTCCCCTCCTCATCAGAGTGTGTTGGGCAGACCCAGAGACAAGAACCTCCAGCTCTTGACACCAGTCTGCCCCAAAACATACAAAGCCAGAGCAGTTTAACATCCAGCTGATTCCCAACACTTCATTTTTCCTGTGAATCTAACCATTGCTGCTTCTTTCTTCTGCTCTTATATCTGTTCTCCTCCCAGCCCAATGCTTTCTTCAGGCCCCAGCAGTGGGGTTCACCGCGCAGCCCCGCAGCCAAAGCCCAGTCCCTTCCACCGGATCAGCCCGTCTCCGACTTCCCCAGGGTGGTCTCCGAAGCTGGGACTCCCCAGAAATCCCCCATGGTGGAGAAGGCAGTTGCGGTGCCGCAGGGCAGGCCGTCGCCGGCGGGTTCTCCCAGGAACCGGCAGACTCAGACAAGTTCTAGCAACCTCCACCTTCCCCAGGACTCCTCTGCGAAGGGGCAGTTGGCCAGCGAGGACCCGGTGGTTGTCACTCACGAGCAGTTCAAAGCTGCCCTTAGGATGGTGGTGGACCAGGGGGATCCCCGGACGTTGCTGGAGAACTACGTAAAGATTGGGGAAGGGTCCACAGGGATCGTCTGTATTGCTCGAGAGAAGCACTCGGGGCGGCAGGTGGCGGTGAAAATGATGGACCTGAGGAAGCAGCAGCGCCGGGAGCTCCTGTTTAACGAGGTGAGGGAACCCATGAGAGGTGGGGTTCTGCTGCCCACCATAAAGCCACAGAATTGCCAGAGCTGGAAGGGACCTTGAGTCCAGCCATCAACCAACACTGCCAAAACCCACCACTAAAGTGATGGTGATGGTCAGTGTGGTAAAAAGAAGGGAAGAGCAGGAAACATCTTCCTTTTTATAGAATTATACCAGTACCAAGAAGAAAAATGATTTTGGAGGGTGGAGGCTGTTGCGTTGCACTCCCAGGGCTGTGCACATTCGGTTTGTTGGGTAAGATGAAGTGTTCAGGTAGTGGTTTTGTGGTGGTCAATTGTCCACTGTGCTTTTACAGGTGGTGATAATGAGGGACTATCAACACGTCAACGTAGTGGAGATGTACAAGAGCTATCTCGTGGGAGAGGAGCTCTGGGTGCTGATGGAGTTCCTGCACGGGGGAGCCCTCACAGACATCGTGTCTCAGATCAGGTAGGAAGGAAAATCCACGACGTCAGCGCTTGTGTTCCCACCCGAGAGGTGAGAGCAGTAGAAAGGAGACTCCAGGAAGAACAGTTTCCCTCGGAGACCTTGTGATTGCGTTGCCCTGAAACTATCACCCTTCATAGCTGTCACCCATTTGAAGTATGCACTGGTGGTGAGGAGGAGCCCTCATTTACAGTGCTGACCCCTTTAGATACCCACTGTTCATCTACTTGATGACCTTCCCCATAGAACACAGTACTCTTGGGAAGTGCTGTTCACTGGGTCTGTTGTGTTCTGGCCAGGCTGCTCATTGGAATACGTATTAAAGAGCACACAGAGATAGTTTTCAGTGGTACAACCTTAGCGAGGTTGAATTTGTGGCTAACGCCTCTGGAGAAGTGCAGCAGAGCCTTGAGATCTGGCCTCCTTCCCAAATTTCATTGCCTAAAGATAGCAACTGCCGGACACTCTCCTAAATTTGTTCTCTTATCCACACCACTTCATGTTAATTAATGACCGAAGCATTCCTGTAGGGCAAAGGAGTTGTTCTCAGATGGCCTCTGGAGTGATGATGGTGGTGTCTGAGCTGTGACCCTGGAGCACCCTCCTCCCGCTTCCCCGCGGTCCCACGGGGCTGAGAACTGGTGCAGGAGACACCGCTGAAAAGACTGACCAAGGAAGTCTGGAGGATGAGCTTTCCTTTTTTTTGGAGATTCAGAATCTTAATTGGATTGCAATTAGGTAGCGTTGCTAACGCTAATTGCATGTACTTTTTTCAATGGTAGTAGGCCTTTAATTCACTTACGTGCTGTGACTGGCCCTGGCTGAGCCCATGGTGGAGTTAGGGCACACGTCTTGCTCTGTGGGATTCTCTGGTTTGGATTTGCAGCTGTGTTTGGGAGGCACGAAAAGCACCGTGTCCTCTGTAGGCTCCACAGCCCCACCTGCGAGGAGCGGTTGGGAGACAGCTCGGTGGCCGCCAGCCCTGGGTTTTGGGGGGCTGAGGATTTACAGCAAACCCTGGGTCCCGTCCCTGCTCCCGGCCAGCAGAAGGACCGCTGGGTCTCTGAGTGCGGGCGTTGCAGAGCCGGTGAAACACCTGGAGCTCTCCCTGGGTGTCAGAACCAACAGAACTGCTGATTGAAAAAACAAAAAAAGCTGTTCTGAAGCGGTTTATGGAGGGTCTGTGTAGTTTATGTCCACCAGCGAGCCTGCATCCCGCTCTGGGGGCTCAGCCTAGATTTGAGTGGTTTTACATCTTCCTTTGAACCCTTTACCGAGTGCTTGTTTCTCCACATAGTGCAAGCAGGATCTGCTCTAACTGTAATGCCAGCTGAAGTACGCTGCGAGCCCCTAGCAGTTTGTCACAGGGAGCAAAATACCCTCATTGCACTCATTAAACACAAATGATAACTGATTTGCATCTCTAGGAGTGAGCTAATCCTCCAGGAATCTGCTTTTACACTGTGTGGTCACTCGGCTGAAACCAGGTTCCGTAGTGACCACTGGAAGGGCACCCCTTGGTACCTTCTAGAGCCACGGAGCTCAGAAGGATGCCAGCTTTTCTTCCAGCTTGACATGAAAAGCACGGTTCCCCAGCAGGTTTGGTTCTCATTAGGGAAGCTCCTCTCTGGTTAGAGGGTAAATCAGCGGCAAAAGCAGCCCCCTGGTGTCCTTCAGGAGGCCACAGCCCGCAGTGTCCTGCTTGGGTGGTGGGTTTGGTGGAGCAAGACACAAAACACCACATGAGTTGAATGGAGGTGTAAATTCTTCAACCGTGTAGAAACTGCTCTCCTGTATCGAGGAGGTGGTGGTGGGCGCTGCCTTCTGGAAGTTCTTCTCCTCAGGCTTACTTGCAGACCTGGTCTTGAGGAGGTATCGCTTCTGTGCCTTCAACCGAGGGTTGTTTGAAACAGCTGCCAGAGACAAGCTGAGAATCAGAAGTGCCCAAATGGGGAACTTCAGCTGGTCTTGAGACACTGGCTGGCTGGCATTGCCCAGCTCAGTGGGCACAGAACACTCACTGTCCCAGTTACAGGAGATAATTTTAATTTCTTCCATTTTCACGGGTACTTGATCAGGCCAGTTCTGCTGGTGGTGTTCCAGAGGGAGCTCCTGATGACAAGGTTCCCGGGGCCCGTCCTCGGGGTGCTCACAGGGAGAGCAGAGAATTCGGGAGGGTCTGCCCCCTTTGTGACCTGGGATGCCTTCAGCGAGGTGTGAGAGCATCCAGTGCTGTGGCTGCACCAAACCTATTAAGGGTCTTTATATTCTCTACCAAATTACACGCTGAGGTGCTTTCTGGATAAAGGTGCACCATTATGCCTTGTGAACAGTAGCTTTCCCGTATTTGTTTAAACAAAAGCTGTCCCAACCCTCGCCTGGCACCCTGGCATGGAGAACTGGTCTGTCAGAGCTGCTTGAAACACAATCTTGCAGAATGAATTTAGATACAGGATTTAAAATGTGATTTCTCTGTATTAGACTGGGGAAGACTTGAAATTGCTGACCCTCGAGACAGAAACATTTTCAGTGGTAAAAGACACTGGTAGAGGAGCAGTAAAAGTGAGATGGGGATGGTGATGGGGAACCCAAATACGTGCCCGCAGTTGGCCTTCAGAATTGTGCCTTGCGAGGGGCCCTGGGAAGGAGCACTGGCCCCTGCGCGGTAGGAACCACTTTAACTCCCCTGTCTTTAATTTCAGGCTAAACGAAGAGCAAATTGCCACAGTGTGTGAGTCGGTGCTGCAGGCTCTGTCCTACCTTCACTCTCAGGGGGTCATTCACCGCGACATTAAGAGCGACTCCATTCTTCTGACGCTGGACGGAAGGGTGTGTTTCCTCAGACAAATGGTTTTCTGTCTCTGCCACCCTCCCCTTGTCTCCTCGTTCCCTTTCTGTTGGCAATCCCTCCTTTGCACCTCGTCCTCTTACTCCCTTTGTTGTCTTTGTCTTTGGTGTTTCCCCCCATGTTGCTTGAAAATGATTTCTGAGGCTGGCCGCTTTTCTCTTTGTGCAGGTCAAACTCTCAGATTTCGGCTTCTGTGCTCAGATCAGTAAAGATGTACCCAAGAGAAAGTCCCTGGTGGGTACTCCCTACTGGATGGCTCCAGAAGTCATTGCAAGGATACCCTACGCTACCGAGGTGAGGGGCCGCTTCCCGCAGGTCAGGAGGGGCAGCAAATAACACCCCGGAGTGTCACCAGAAAATGATTGGCTTTTTTAGGAAGAGCCTCTAGAATCTGTTTAAAATATAAACCCAACTGTGGCTACAGATTTGGGCGTGAGGATAACAGTATTTCCTAAAACGGCAGAAAAACAAGGTGTAAAATCCGTCTGTTCTTACACCTGAGGCTTGGCACAGGCTGGTCCCTGCTGTCCCGTGGGCAGAGGTGGCACCATGGGGATCAGTAAACCCAGCGGTGGCAGGAGGCTCCGTCGCAGTCGGAGCTCTGCAGGCGGCAGCAGGGCCGTGAGCTGCGTTTCCCAGCCCAGCAGAGTCAGCACAAGCAGTTACTTGCAGACCTTCACGTGTTGCAGCATCAGCGTGGCTCCGTCCCAGGTGGGAAGGTGTCTTTGTTAAGCTGTGGAAAGGAGCCTGACAGCATCCAGTGGGTTAATGTTCAACTCTCTCGGTAACATTGGTCACGGGTGGGGTGTTGGAGCCTTTGTGAAGGCACCAAAGCAGGAACCTGCGTGTATTGATGTGAGGTTGGCTCCCACAGGTGGATATCTGGTCGCTGGGGATCATGGTGATAGAGATGGTGGATGGAGAACCTCCCTATTTCAGCGATTCTCCGGTGCAGGCAATGAAGAGGCTCCGTGACAGCCCTCCTCCCAGACTGAAAAACTTCCACAGGGTGAGCCCGCTGGCAATCGCTCGTAAATCTGGTGATGATGTTGGGAAACATCTGTATCAGCGCTTCCCGGCAGAGCTGGCGGTGAGGGGGATCTTGCTGGGACTCGTTTCTTGGGGCAGCCTTTGGCCCTGGTGCCTGCGAGCTGCTGCTGACAGCTGCTGGCTGCCTCGGGAAACGGCCCCAATAAAGGTCACTCGGGCGTAAATCTGGTAACGCGAATTAAAGCTGCTGCGGGTGAACCCAGCAGTTCGTATCTGGCTGCTGCGGGCGGAGGAGCTCATCCTCCGGGGAAGCAAACAGGAGGGTCCTCGCTCTTGAGACCTTCTGGCTCCGTGGCTTTCAGAGCCACAGGACGGCGTTGGGGTGAGGGCAGGAGAGACCAGTAGAGACACAGCTCGTGGAGACACGGCAGCTGCTTTGAAGATGAACTCAGCTTCACCGTTTCTTAGGAAAAAGTAGCAGAGACCCAAGAAATGCAGTGGTTGCCTTTTAGTCGCCACTTAGAGCAGCCCTGCTTTCATTTCAGCCCAGGCCTCCGAGATCAAACAGCTTCTGCAGCATTCGGAGCTCTCCGGCCTTTCCAATTAACCAGAATATCTGCAGCTGCTGAAGCTGAATTATTTAAGAGAGCAGACTGCTGAACTAACAGTGAACACTTCAACATCAACAGCTGCTCTTTCCTCTTTGCCTTTCCAACACTAATTAAAAAGCCACGGTCACATGGATGCGTGCTGCCCTCCTCGGGTGCTGTGAACCCACCCTGGTCTGGGTCGCACGCCGTGCCCGGTGGGGTGGCTCTGTGTGGGCTGTCAGGGTCACAGCCACCTACACTCTTGCTCTGCTTCTCTTTGTCCTGGGAAGCAAAGTGGCTTCAGTGCCCCTCTGGGTGGCCAGGCTGGTGGCCAGTCCTCCTCCGTGTCCCTGCTGCCCAAACAGGGCTTGGCACCTTCTGGTGGTGGTTGATGCCCTCTGTGGTAGCGGGGGCAGCAGGTGGAACCTTCCCACCTGGGACAGTCTCTGCTGAGTTTCTAGAGCGCAGGTAGATTTGTTGGCAGAGGGATAAAGGCTGGGTCTGGGCACTCGCCCGTCCGTCGTGCCGTCTCCCTCTGCCAACCACGTCCCTCAAACCACGCACGGAACGAGCAGCAGCTCAGCCTGAACAGGATTTCATGATCTGCTTCCAAGTTAACCAGAGATGGGGAAAAGGCCCTGCTTTTAAAGTGGATGTAATTAGTGGCATTAAGATAGATAAATAAACCCCAAGTTCATTCTGTACTCTGTTGTGATGATGCAGAGGGTTAGCACCAGCAGGGGATGTGCAGAGCATCCCAGTGCGTCCCTGTCTCTCGAGGGACAAACCTGCTGAGGTCACCGAGCAGTCTGAGAAACTCCTCTGCTCTTTCTTCATCTTCTTGTATCAGCAGCATCACGTTTCCTGACTCTCAAAACCTATTTGGGAATCCTGCTTAATTGTTTTTCCCACAATCCGTGGCCAGTAAATGACTCGATTGACCCGTGGTGCCCGAGCGATGTGCCTCAGGCAGCAGGAGTGCTGTCGCATTTCTGAGCCGAAATGCAGAAAAGGTGAAATTAAACAGGAAACAAAATCCCCTCAGGTGGCAGGGGGTGGCAGGGGGTGGCAGGGAGTCCTGCCTTGCTTTGTTGTGCCCCATTACAAAGCCACCCGTGAGTGTTGTGCTGAACGGTGACAGTTATTGCCGCAGCCGAAACCAGCCAAAGCCCCGCCGCCTCCTGTCGGTTTCTGGGCAAGACCCGGGGGTTTATGGAGCAGAAATGGCCTTTTCTAACCCCCCCGAGTTGTTGCCTGAGCTGTTGCCCGGGTCCTTCGCGGGGCTGACGTGGCTGGTTGCTTTTCCACAGACCTCCCCGGTTCTGCGAGACTTCCTGGAGAGGATGCTGACGCGGGACCCGCTGGAGAGAGCCACGGCGCAAGAGCTTCTGGATCACCCCTTCTTGCTCCAGACAGGACTCCCCGAGTGCCTGGTGCCCCTCATCCAGCAGTACAGAAAGCGCACCTCTACCTGCTGACTTCACCTACGGGAAGCGCTGGCAAAAAAAAAAATAATGCTTATTAAAGGAAAAATAACAATAATCAAGAAACCAGGCAATCTTCTCCCTTGAATGGTGCTTGGAACTTGTCAGCGATCTGTTGAGAGGGTGAATGTGAATCCTGCCCTCGCGTTCTCAGCCTCTTGCGGCTTCTCTTTGCTGAAGACAATCAACACCTGCCAGAGCCAGACGAGACCGAGTGTGTCTCGGGAGCGAAGCGGGGGTTCCCTGACCCGTGGATCATCACAGGAGTGACGTTTGAAAGCGGAGCCTGAAGTTGCGTATCTGACGGTCTCACGTTCCTGCAAACCGTGGCTGCTGCCGCCTGAGCCGGGACGACGGTCCCCGGTTAGAAATGTGATCTTTGGTTCCTTAGTTGCACACTGGAGGCTGGAGCTGACTCAGAGACACGTTTTGGGGCACGGAGCCCTTTGAGCTCTCAAACAATGCACAAAGACTTGACAATTTTTTCCTCTGAGACTTTTTCACAGACAGTTTTCATTCCTTGGGTTAAACATGGACCTGGAGAACTGTAGATATTTTGCTGGGGAGCGGATGTGATCTGTACATGTTTGTTTCTAAATGGCTCTCTTGCATCAACGTGCTTCTCTTTGGCTGAGGAATATGTATGGTTTAGTGGTCAATCTTGAATCCATTTCATGATCTTAAAACTTTTTTTGGGGGGGAAACCCCTTGGGTACAGGCCTCAAAACAGCCTCTGAAGGTGGGTGTTCCTGCCGCCGGGATCTCCTGCTTGAAAATTCACACCACGCAACGCCTCCCGTGCTGGATGGAGAGGCTGCCAGAGCTTCCTCCTGCGTTTGCTTTCCAGGAGCCTTATTTCCCAAGCCCTTTCTCCCAGCAGAGGCTGAGGAATGCTGCCCCAAGCCCGTTGCTGCACTTTGAGGATGCTGGAGGAGACGGAATGGAAGGGTTTCAGCTGTTCCACGTATCCAAGGAGAGGGTTTTTGTGTTCACCTGAGGCAGGTTCTGAGCCTCCGTCTCCTCTGGTGGCTGCCGCAGGACACGGGGAGGAGAGGAACTCCCCACGTGTGTTTCGTTCCTGGTGTGACCTTCCCCGTGGCCCCTTTGCCGGGTCGGTTACTGCTCGTCTAAGCAGCTCTCCCTTATTTTAAGATAGGTGTAGGTATTTGTGTGCTGCGCTCCGAGCAGCGCCGTCGTCAAGGTAATTGGACTGTAGGTCAGGACGTGACGTTGTACCAAATGGTGTGTGGTGTTGTGAGGTCTCAAGAATATAATCCTGTGCGTGGGACTGGGATCCTGTGTCGGAAGTCCAGATCCAAACCTGTTGGAATTTTAAGTTATTCTCGGGGCAGTCCCGCTGTCTCTGAAACGAACCTCATGATTCAGAACCGCGTTTTTCTGCAGAAAGTGTCAATAATCCCTGTTCTCTGCTCTGAGCTCCAGCTACAGGTCCTGCTTCAGAACTGAAGCCAGAGTTGATTACTTGAAGTAATTTGGGATGGAGTTCACCTGCGCTGATGGCAGCCATCCGGGAGGTGGACACCCAGCACCCTTACCCCGGTGCCCGCTGCGGGGTGCCCTGGCTGGCTCTCCCTGGGGCGGGGGGGTCGGGGGGGGGTTGGCCTGGACTGGATGTCGAAGTTTGGGGCTGATGAAATTGGTTGAAATGAATTTGTTTAGCTCCTCCTTAACTGCACTGGAAAGTTTTTGATGTAAAATGTTTGTGTATTCCAGATATACTGCTTTTTTTAACGCAAAAGAGCGGGGCTTTGCAAAGATTTATAAATTGAGACAAAAGATCCTGCTGGTCTGTAGTTGTGAATCCTTTGCACTCGTGTTTTAAATTAAAGTAGATCTTCATTTATTCCTAAGCCTGTTGCGGTGCTGAGATGCTTTGAAATCTGTCTCCAGTTCAGAGAGGGGAGTGTGAACCTTGGAGTCTGGACCGACTTTACCGCCTTGGTGGCTTTTAAAACAAGCAGAGGCAACGGCAGAAGCCTGGACCCCGAAACAAGCGTTTCTTGGGCACAGGGAAGGGAGGTTGGACATTTCACGGCACTTTCTGGTTTGGCTCAAGTCTGACTAATCGCAGTGAGGGAAAGTTTGCATTTAAGGATCTTATAAAACTTTAAAAAGCCATTGCCCCGTTAGTGAAGACCGCCGAGCCCGTCTGCGGCACAGAGCGGGATGCCTGACCGTGTCTCTCTCTCTTTGCAGCTGGTGCCTGCCCTGGCACCACCTGAGCCACGTGTGGAACCGACCACAGAAACCCTCTGAGAGACCCAGGTTAGTGAGAAGGTGGAAGCTCCGTCTGCGGGGCCGACAGCTCGTCCCGGGGGAGCGGGTGGGAG
>VZRU01011284.1:78766-100678 GCA_013398155.1 Pedionomus torquatus
CTCTCCCGGCAGCAGGGGCCAAGGCTGGAGCAGTCACAGAGCTGGTTGATGGCAAGGTGAGGTCTGGGGGCTCATGTCCCCCCCGTTGCGCTTCAGGGGGTTGGTTTTCAGTTTTGGTTCCCTGAAAACATTTGCTCAGTGGTATCCTCTCTAGGATAAAAGTTTGTAATAAAATAGCTGCAGTTCCCATTCCTTTTTGTAGCCCTAAGTGTATCTTCTTTCACCTCTTAATTGGACTGGCAAGGGCTGGCTCGTTTTTGGAGGGGAGGTGGGGGGGTCAGATCTGTCCCCCCTCCTCTGCTGGGGAAACGTGGTGGCCACCAGTGCTGAATTTTACAGGGTCTCCGTGATCTGGTGCGAGGAAACTTTGGCAGCACAAACTCCAGTTCTTGGGTAATATAATTTGAGGAGTGGTGTGAGGAAGGCTGGGATCATAGAATGGTTTGAGCTGGAATGAACCTCAAAGATCATCCAGTTCCAGCCCCCCTGCCCTGGGCAGGGACACCTCCCACCACACCAGGTTGCTCCAAGCCCCATCCAGCCTGGCCTTGAACCCCTCCAGGGATGGGGCAGCCACAGCTTCTCTGGGCAACCTGGGCCAGGCTCTCACCACCCTCACAGCAAAGAAGTTCTTCCTAATACCCAATCATCTACTGTGGCTGCGCTGTACTGAATAATTGCTATTTTCTGCTCTTTTAGGCTCCTTAAGCAAAGTCTGTCTTACATGGTGCTAGGAAAAAAGCTGGGCTGTGATTCCTGTCCCTTCCTCTGGAGCAGTGAGCCCTCGCTGTGCGGGGCCGTGCAGTGCAGGGGGGCATGAAGCAGGTGAGAGAAGGTCTGTGTGGAGGTGGGAAAGGGGGCACTGCTGCTAGTTCTGCAGGCTCAAAATAAGTGCGAGTGTACCGATGGTAAAGAGAAACCCACCCCGGCTCTGCTGGGGTGAAGATGAAGCCACTGGCACCCTGGCGCAGTGAGGGGCTGGGAGGGTCTGTGGTGGTGCACAAAGAGCAGCGTCGGTGCTGGGGCTGGAGGGTCTGGCAGCAGAATGAGACTTGTCTGTTGTGTCCCCAAAGGGGAGCGCTGCTGGGAGTCACGGGAGGGCGTACTGATGCGAAATGGGAAGGGATAAAGCTTTGAGGGCCACGCTGTGATGTATTCCTAATGGGAGAGCAAAGAGCAGGAGCCGTGTGTCGTCTCCCCCCAGAACACCGTTATCTGGGTGATTTGGGTTTCCCAGCAGCAGATCCTGCAGATCCCTGCTGAGCCCTCTGTTGTCAATACTGGGGATGGCAGCTTGGAAAAGCCGCTCTAGAGAACCGCCTTCTGCTGCTGGAATGGGTAATTCCATGGATTTTCTCAAGAGCCAGACTCGGCTTTCTGTGTAAGGGACCCTTACAGGCTATAAAACTGCCTGGCTCTTTATTTCAGCAACAAAATTGCTATCAAACACTTCAGAAATTGTGTTAACTGTTGTTATCCTAAGCCCATAGTAAGGAACTAATGTAGCTTCATGAGAAAAAAATGTTTCAGCGAAGCTCTAAAAAAATCCAATTGCTGCAGATGAGAACTCTGCAAATGCTTCTGTGGTAGCTGGAGGAAATGAGGAGGGTCTTTGATGCCTCGTCATATGGATTGTAATTGCCCAAGGCTGGCAGGGTCTTCAGGAGATGCGGATCCTGATCTGAGAACTTGCCTGAAGGCCTGTGAGAGTCGAAGTTAGAATCGGGACTGAGACTCAGCCCCTGGCCCAAGGGGAAGTTAGAGAGAAGCAAAGCTCCACCGCTGGCAGTGCCCATTTCCCCAGAAGGAAATGCTGGTTTATGTTGGTGGATACCAGTTTACTGGAAACCGTCCTCATGTGAGTGGGTGGGGAAGCAACGAAAAAGCCAGCACTGGTCGTGCGAGGAAGTGATGTGCTGGCAGAACGTGGTGTGAGGTTCTACCAGACGGAGGTCCTTCCCTGCTTCCAGCAGAGGCTGCGGGGGCTCCACTCGGGGCTCCCAGGAGCGTACGGGGGCGCTGCTGGAGGGGGTCCCGACGTTAAACTGTGTTCAAAGGGCTCTAGCCCTGGGACAGCTCTGGTGGGATGAACAATGAGGGAACTTACTGTAAAAACTCAAGTGTGGATCCAGACTGAAATATTAGAGTCGCTTGTCTTCAGCCACAGGCCCTTTCACGCTGCTTGGTGAGCGCAGCCTCCCCCCAGGGACCCCGATACCAGAGGAGAAAATTCCTGAGCCATTCCAGGAGCCTCCTCCCCCGAGTGGAAAGGGACAGCAGTAGTTTGTCAAGCTGGTCTTTACCATGTACCTCCCTCAGTCTTCCTGGAATGGAACAGCGAGCAGGGGAAGCGTCTCATAATATGCTTTCCTCGGTCTCGACGTCTGATTCGGCTCCCGGGGGCTCAGGCGTGGCTGCTGGAGGCCTTGACACCTCTGCCACTGGGATCTTTCCTGCCACTGGGATCTTTTCTTCCAGGTGTTCTCCGGAGCCGTGTTCTCCCTCTGCTTCCTTCTGAGCCTCTGGCACCCCTGGAAAGCCCGCTTTTGCGTAGTTCTTCACCATCTCCTGCACCTCCAAACTCAGACTTCTCAGTTTCTCCTCGTACTCTGCCAGAGCCTCCTGCTGGAGCTGCAAACAGAGACCCTGGATCACTCTCCAAGCACTGAGGCTGGGCAGGGTATAAAAACCCGCTCCGAGAGAGCCCAGTGTGATATGTTAACATTTATAGTTTTGGTCTCGGCCCTATACTGAATGGCTTCTCTGCACCCCCAGGCCATCCCTGGCTCCCCTGCAGGTGGAGGGGGAGCGTTTCTGCTGCTTCACATCGCTCTGATTTGCACCACAGTTTGCTGCAGGTTCTCTGCACGTCCACCTCGAAGGAGCACGGTGTGCCCTCTGTGTTCTGAGAGTCTGAGGAGCTCAGGGCTGGGACTCGTCTCCTCTGAAGACACATTTCCATCACCCTTTAGACGTGGGGGGGCTGTATGATGAGCTGAAAGTTAGTGCCGGCCCAGGGAGCGTGGGAGAGCAGTGAGAGCTGTGTGGGCTCCTGTAGAACCACCTTCTAAGTCATTCATTCTCTCAGCACACAGTGGGTGTGTGGGAGAGGATGAACGCAGCATTAATTATGGAATGCACGAGGCAGCCTCATCCCCTGTGGTGTTTTGGGTTTCTGCGACACAGCATTGACCCTGAGCTTCAGTTTGCCTTTACCTGACTTTCCTTCTCCTTGATGGTTCTCAGGTTATCTGCCTGCTTCTCTTCCAGTTTCTGCTGGTACCTGGCCGTCTTCTCCGTCACCTTTAAAAAAACCCCACTATTTAAGTTTTTATAAACAAATACTTAAGCTACCCCTAGCTTACAGCCACAAGAGGCCGGGGTACAGCACACACGTCACAGTACCCCCTCATTCCCAATTCTGAACAGTTTCCACAGACTCCAGGTTATTTGATGAGCAGAGCTCTGGCACTTGGGAATCACAGAATGGTTCGAGTTGGAAGGGACCTCAAAGACCATCCATTTCCAACCCCCCTGCCCTGGGCAGGGACACCTCCCACCACCCCAGGTTGCTCCAAGCCCCATCCAGCCTGGCCTTGAACCCCTCCAGGGATGGGGCAGCCACGGCTTCTCGGGGCAGCCTCTTCCAGTGCCTCACCACCCTCACAGCAAAGAAGTTCTTCCTAAACTCTCACCTCAATCTCCCCTCTTCCAAATTAAAACCCTTCCCCCTTGTCCTATCACTCCCCTCCCTGACCAAGAGTCCCTCTCCAGCTCTCCTGGAGCTCCATCAGATCCTGGAAGGCTGCTCCAAGGCATCACAGGAGCGTGCACAGCGTGAGGGTGCACACACACAGCCCTCCTGCTCTGAGGGGCAGTGCTGAGCCCCAGGGACCCTCCCCTTCTGCAAGGGGCAGCCGCGCAGCAGAACTCACCACTTTGATTGTTTGCACCGCCTCCTGAATGTGAGAGTTATTAATTTCTTTCTTCAACCTTTAAAGAAAGGAAACATATAAAAGCTTCTAGTCCATGTATTCTCTTTCTGCAAAGCTGTTCCTGGTACCCCTAAGTGCCTGCAGCGGGACGGGACGGGACGGGACGGCTGGTGCCCACGGGGGAACACAGGTGTGTTACACTCTCAGCATCCTCCCACACCGAGAGGCTGCTGTAATTTTAGGAAAGGCAAATAAGCCACTATTCAAATTTGACTGAGACAGAAGCTGAATAATTGGATGCAAAATTCTATTTTTTTCAACTTAACAGAGAGCAGAAGGGCCGTGCTCTGAGCCGGGAACACGTGAAGCTGCTCCAGCGGGCTGGTGTCACAGCGGGCTCGACGGCACCCTTTGGAATGGTGAGAAGGGGCAGGGAGGCTGCAGCCCTCCTGTGCCCAAACACCACCGCGTCCCTGAGGGGGTGGCTGAACTGATGGGAGCGACTCTAGAGGGGCTGGGGAAGGCCTGGCTTTGATTCTGGGGGGAGATGAATACCCACCAGGGCAGGAGGGGAGGCAGGAAGGGTTGGGATGTGCCCGTAGGCTTCAGCTGAAGTAACTGGAAGGTGCCTCCTTGTGTGAGAAGAAGCTTCCATGTGTGAGAGCCAGAAAGATGGGCGCA
Organism: Pedionomus torquatus; assembly: GCA_013398155.1. NCBI lineage: Eukaryota > Metazoa > Chordata > Aves > Charadriiformes > Pedionomidae > Pedionomus > Pedionomus torquatus. The sequence continues at coordinate 83,383 of VZRU01011284.1, forward strand.
GGGGAGGCTTGTCCTCAGGGTGCTATTTCTCCATCTGTAATGCCCTCCCCCTGCATTTCCATACGAGCTGCTACGTCCAGCGGCAGGGCAGGGGGCATTTCTAGGGCACTGCTCTCTGCTCAGGCTGTCTGGGAGTCCAGTAAGTGGAACCGACCTTGCAGAGTGTCTTACACAAGAGGACGACCTGCCGACCCGGGGGTGCGGGCAGGCAGCACCCCTTCCCTGCCCCTGGTGCCCGGGCTGGCTCAGCCCTGCCTGGCTCGAAAGGTTTCCCCGATGGTGGCAGAGGCCAGCGTGTCGTTCTGTTCCCTGCCCCGGCCTCCTGCACAGCCAACACCCGTGATGTCCACCCCGTACCTCTCCTGAGCAGCCTTGTCACTCGTATTCCTCATCATGGTCTGGATCCGATCCACTCTCTTTGCCTCCAGCTTCTTCNTCTTAACGTCTTTAATGTTGCTGCAGGGAGAAGAGTGCTGTGAGGGCTGGGGCTGGGTACAGCCCCTCCACGATTACTCTGGAGTGCTCTGCTGCCCAGAAAGCAAAGGCTGAGTGACTGTGCAGCAGAAAGCCCCAGCTCTTAAGAATATTGTAATGTCTATTGTAAAGTCTTGTAACTTTTCCTTTTTTTTTTTTTTTTTTTTTTTTTTAAANAAAGTGAGTCATAACAAAAGGAGAGGAGAAAATAGATGTAGCTGTTCTGTTATTCAGTTTATATGCCTGCACGGGGCTCCTCTGGGGCAGCACGGGTCCTGCTGAAAGTACCTGTGCTGCTACATGGGAAAGCAAGCAAGAAAGAAAGAGGGGCTGCACGGGAGAGCGCAGAAGAAGACCTGAAGGCGGCAGAGAGGCACGGAACTATGGGCTGTGAGTAGAAAGCATAAACACTTCGAGGCATTTGCTCAACAACTAGGAAAGATGAAGAGCCCATCAGTTCTTCCCCCTGGCCCTGCTGAGGTGGCCCCAAGACTGGCCATCGCCATCACCCCAGTGTCCCGGCCCCAGCAGTGGCCGGAGCAGATGCTTAAGAGCGGTGCGGGGGAACTGGTGCAGGGTAACTCCTCCACCTTCCCGCTTTCCAGGCTGTCCTCCAGCTCCTCTGCGTTCCTCTCTCGTGAATGGAGTTTAGCTCTAGTTTTGGACTTCACAGGTCCTTGCCCTGAGAGGAAAAGAACTTAATTTCTATGCTGTGGGACAGGAGTGCTCCCTGGAATGCCACGGGCTGCCCCCCAGGCCGCCTCTTGGGAGAATCAGTAATCACTTCCCCGCTCTTCTCCACCCCGTTCATGGATTCACACGCTTGGATCACACCCCCCTCAAGCAGCTGGGCCCTGGGCTCAGTCCTAGTTCAGTGCTTTTTTGGGCAGAAATCCCTCCTCGCTGCTGCCCATCCTTGCCACCCCCTCCTTGCTCTTTCGGAGCTCCTTGTTGGCGCTGGCACATGGAAAGGGTGACTGCGCTCCGGAGACGGAGCCAGGGGCAGAATTCGGATTTTGAATCTTTTTATTCCAAAAATTCAGAGCCGTGCCTGCTGGCTGGCGCAGAGCCGTGCCCTCAGCAGCTGACGGTCTCTTTCCCGAGTGACAGCAGCTCGTCCCTCTGAGCTGAGCTGTGGCTGGGTTTTTTTTCCCCTTCACATGATTTTTTTCCTACTGAATTTAACCACCATTTTACTGCCCTTTGCTCAAGATGCTTAAATCTTCCTGGAGCTCCTCAGAGCCAGCTGGGGATGTGAGCTGTGACTCTACTAAATGACACCAGATAGCTAGAAAAAACCTTACCCAGCTACTCAACCTGTTTTTCTTAGTCTTGTCTGTGCTGTCGAGTGGAGAGAAACAGACACTCTGGATGGATGGATGGAAGGCACGAAAAGAGGAACTTTTGCCTGATTTAGCAGCGACGGCTGAGAGAGGATTTAATGGGAGGGAGGAACGAGTGAGGATTTTAGCTCCAGGACACTGTTACTGCAAGAATGAATGGCTAAGTGCCTGGCTAGAAATCGGGGAATTGATTCTGCCAGTTTAAGTACCAGAGCCAAGACGCTCAATTCACTTAGACTGAGCTGCTCCCTGGAAGGGATTATGGGATGGATCGACACATAGAGATGACACCCAGAGACCAGCAATCTTATTTCCTCACTCAGTCAGGTCTCCTCACTGCAGCTGCACCCCTCATTCCCTGCCTGGTGCCTCGTGGCACAAACGCTGGGCTGGAGGTCACAGGACAGGAGGTGTCGTCCCACCACGGCCACTGTGAGACCGAGACCCCGTGTCGCAGCACACCAGAGTCAGGGAACCGCTTCCCTTCCCCTGCGTTCACGGACGGTGGGACAGTGCTGTGAGCTCTAGCAGGGAGCGCTGCCCCGGAGCAGAGCTGTGCGTTACAAGCTTTTGTTCCTCAAACACTAACTTTACCTTTCTGACGACTCCTTCAGCGCCTTCAGCTCCGCTGCCTGCTTCGCCCTGGCGAGCTCCGTTATCTTCAGCACTTGCTGTCCAAGGGATGACAAAGGGATTAAAACCAACCAAAGCCAGATGGGACACGGCACCATCTGTAAATCGCCACCAGATTCAGCTTCCTCCCTCCCTCCCTGAACTCCAGGGGCCAGCTAATCCTCCAGGGGTTGTGCAAACCTGTGCACCAGGGCAGTGAGCTCAGCTGTGCACTCACTGACCGACTCCTCCAAGGCTCCAGAAGCTGCTCTGTGAGCCACCGAGCGCCTCTGGGCTGCCTTCCTGGACGGCTTCCTCCCTCTCTGTGCGGGAGGCAGCACCACAGCCCCCGTGCTCGTGGCTGGGTGGGAGATGGCAGGAGATCTTACCTTCGAAACAACAGAGGCCCGGGAGAGGCTGGGCTTTCTGTCTTGTGGGAACTCCTGGCAGAGCATCATCGCAGCAAGACCTGCCTGCCCTGCTGTGAGCAGCCCGGGAGGAAGAGCCCTGGCTGCCGGGCTACGGGCTCTGCAGGAGCAGCTCCAGGGGCTTACTGCCTTTTTGCAGCCTTGCCTGTTAAATCTCCCAGCCTTTGACAGAGCTGTGAGACGGAGCTTTTATTGCTTTGGCTTCTCTCTGGTGCTAAGCACGATTTCCAGGGGAGCTAGTTCTCAAGAGGCAGGACTTTTCCCCTGGGGGTTGGGATAAGCCAGACCAGACAGCTTGCAAGGTGCTCCTCAAGCTGAAGTGCACCAGGGAACCTGAGATTTAAGACATGATGCCAACTCCTTTGGAAAATAAGGATAGGAGAAGGTTTCCAAACCCTGGAATCATCCCCTTTCAACAGAACAGATGGCATATGCCATATCTATCATCACCATCTTGTGGACTACCCTATGTCTCCAGGTCCTTCTGGTGTTTGCTTAAAGTGGGGGGGTCTGAGGGCACGGGAAACACCAATGCACTGTCAGGACTTGCTGGTGACACCCTACACGGACGCATCCCCTGACTTCTACTAAGTCAAACAGCAGAACTCTCCCCAGATTTCAAGATGAGTGAGACCCAGTGCTAAGGGATGGTCCCAGGAGCACCGTCTTGCAAAGTTTTCATCCTATGAGCCCGGGCGTGGCAATGACTGCTCTGTTCCCACACTTCATCTGTCCTCGTGGGACGCCAGCGGCGAGCGTGACTGTCCCTACAGCATCTTTCATGATGGTTGCCACTGGTGACCCTGCAGGACTTCCCCGTGCGTCACCCTGGCTCTGACGGTGCGGCGTGGAGCAGGGAGTGGTGCGAAGCGTGGTACAGCCTCACGTACCCACGCTCCTCCAGAGCTGGCACCGGCCAGCACACGAAGCCAATAAATGCCCCGTTAACCCCGAGCTAAGCTAGAGTAAGAGTTTGAGCGGATGGAGCCCGATGCGCTCCAAGACATGGCTTCTCAATTTTTTTCAAACTGCAGAGCTTTACAAAAAGTTTCTGTTGCATTTTTATAGCTTCTAACAAAAAGGCACCCCTGCCTACATTCTCAATTACCTTCCTGGACCTGACAGTGCTCTGAGGGGTGTTTTCTCCCCGTGGCCACATTTCCAGTCTCTCAGTTTAGTGAGGAACTTGGTTTTTCAGGCTGTCCTTGGAGGAGCTCTCCAAGGCTACAGCTTCTGGTGGCGCTCGCAGTCCTTACCTCGGTGGCGTGCTGCTCCTTCTTTCTTCGAATGCCATCGTGGTGTTCCTCCCCCAGTTGGATGAGGTCTATCTCCAGCCTCTCCCTCAGTTCCAAAACTCGGCTGTCGATGCTTTCTGCCACCTCTACAGGACTTGCACACGTACCAGCGTCACCCATTGTCAGACTCCTGCAGAACAGACGTGGTGGCCGTGCTGCTTCTAGGGATGCTGACAGCACCCTGACCCTCCCTCCTGCCCCGCAGGGAGCTGTGGCTGCCCACACCCCGCCACGCTGCCTTTGGGCGAGGGGAGCCCCTGTGCTGTGTATTTACCTCTTCTTCTGGGTTTTCCTGGTGTTCCTTTTCTTGCCTCCATAGCAGAGAGACTCCGAAAAGAGCACAGAATATTTCTGCAGCAGCTCCTCCCTGCGTTTGCTTGCTTTCCGCTCCAGCTGCCTCAGTTCCTTCTCCTGCTTCTTCTGCAGCCTCAGAAAGACCTTCATCTGCTGCAGCTCCACGAGGCTGGCTGTCTGAGGCTCTGAAACAGAAAACAGAGAGAGGCTGTTTCACCCGGCATTTCTCAACCTGCTATTATGCTTTTAGGGTGTTTTTTTCCAGCACTGCCTTCGTTCAGCTTTTCCTCCCTCTTTTTGGCATCCCACACAGCTCAGTTCACCACCTGGCGGATGCCTGGCATGGATGGCCAGAAGAATTGTGCCTTGCCCCCTTTTCAGCAATGCCAGGTATCCCAAGGGTAACACAACTGGGGGTCCTAATTATAAGGGAAAAGCATTTTTATTTCATCACTGATTACTTTGCAAAACTGAGTTACAACAAAAGGTGCTTTCATCCCTTCCAGTTTTAATGCCTGGCGCTCCGTCAGTTGGGAGGATTAAGTGAAAGGTCTTTTGAGGCAAATGACAAAGCTGGGAAGGATGCCCCTGAGCTGCTGCAGAACTTGTTATCTGGCAGCAGCAAGCTGGCCAGCTGTGGTTATCTGGGGCAGAGAGGCCACAGGGAGTCAACCTGCTCGGGGGAAGTCACTTTTGGGTGGGTTTTTTTTGGCTTGGAATGTGTAAAAATTCAGAGAAGTGGTGGGTTGTGCCTGCACCAGGGCACCCTGCAGGGTCAGCTCCTTCCAAAAGGCTGGTACTGACGGAACACAAGGGCAGATTCTCAAAGCAGAGCCCATGGTGCTTCCACACGATGTGACACCTTTTACCAGAGAATGTATTTGAAGTGGTTGGAGCTCTGTCCAGGGGACATTTTTCTTCAGGGATGACTTTTAAACTGTTCCAACCAGTGGCCTCGGAGGTGTGAAGCTGAACAGTCCAAAGCTCTTCTGCCCTACCTGTGCAGATGACCATGGCCCAGCAAAGCAGGGACTGTGGCAACTTCAAGCCTCTTTTCTCCTGGAGATTGGCTGTGAGCTCCATCCCAGCCCAAGAGCTGGCCACACACCATGGCACTTGTCAAAATGGGCGAATGGTGCAACCGAGGGGGAAGAAATCAGGTCCCTGAGCCCAGAAATTCACACAGTTTGTCTTTTGTGCCGGCTACAACAGGCAGGGTTGGGTCAGGTTTTTTTTAGTTTGCAAAACAGGTTTCATCTGTATCCCCATCAGAAATTGGGCAGAGAGGGGATGTAGGGTGACCGACGGTGCCCCAGCCCACGTGAGCAGCACGAGAGGAGTTTGTTACCTGTGATCTGCAGCACTTCAATCAGATTTTCATCCTTGGTGAAAGCTGCTGCTCCTGAAATCACAAAAGAGGTTCCTGTTTATGTTCTATCTCAGATCTTCAGGTTGAAAACACAGTGGAGAGCTCATCAAGAACACGAGCCACATGAAAGATGGTGGTGTGAATACAAAGGAATTAATTAAGCTGCTGAGATGCTTAAGTGCTTGGCAACTTTGTTAGCAGGGTCAACAGAAGGGGAAGAGGACTCTGCTTTGCCAGAGAACAAGGGCATGGGCTTTGTATCAGCTGAGTGTTGCCAGGGAGGATTGGGCAGATGTGAACTTGGCTTGACTGGGTGGGAAGGGCTGGAATTTGAGAAAACGCATTGTTTTGATACCAACACGTTTGAAAGGACAGTGATCGTGTTGATAGAGTTTATAAAGAAGCAGCACTGATTAGCTGTCAATGACTCTACAACACAACAGAGGAGAAGGGGGTAACTGAGTGAATGTCAGGGACATGCTCTTACTAACCCCAAATTATTCTATCAGTTTGGATTGGAGCTGTGTTGGAGGAACATTCCTTCTGGCCCTTTGCCCAATACCACACCTTTAGCCTCTGCTTTGTGCCTGGCTTTGTAAGGTCAAGAAGATGCCAGTATGAAAGGAGCAAGCATACTGGCAGGAAGGTCCTTCCCTCCCAGAGCTTCTTTAAACCTACCAATAAATGCTGACTTTGTCTTTTGACTTCTATTAAAGCAAATCCATAACTTTTTTCCATCTCATTTGCTCAGAGTTAAGTAGTTTTTGCCCTTTAATGTAGTGGTCAAAACACAGGCCTGTGCTCCATGCTCCATTCCCACTCCCACTACAACTGCTGCCAGCAATGACAAGCACCAAATTTACGTTGCCTTGGCCCAAGATGTTCTGACCCCGTTACCAAAGCTCTTCAGCCACCAGCACTGTCTCTTTTCAGCTGCTGGAGGGCTGAGGATTTCCCTTCTAGCTCAGCCCACGCCCCCAGCGTTACCTGCCGGCCCGTTGGAAGGAGGAGCGCTGAATTTCCCAGCGGAGTCTGGTGTCCCGTTAGTTTCGGCAGGTGGGACGCTCCTCTGCGTGCCGGGTCTCTGCAGCAAAGATGAGAGGTGCAGCAGAGCTCGGTTATTTCAGGCTGGACCCGTGCAAGGTGTTTTACAATGACAGACCCCAGAAAGCCTTACCTCCCCCGAGCCATCTCTCAGCTTCACTGATCTCTTGTCCTGCAGACTGAAGAACTTAATGGGGTTGGAGAGAGCAATAGTCAGATCTAGAAACAAAGAGGAGATCTTTGCTCGTGTTATCAAGTAACTGGTTCTACGCTGATTTTCCTTGCCTTCTGGTCTCCTTTCTGGCCCAGGACAGGAAATGACGGAGAAGGGGTATTTTGTATTCCCTGCTTCTAACAAGCTTCTCCCAGACAGCACCCCAAGAGCGGACTGGCTGTTCTCACCTCGGTCCCTGTCTGAGGCGACGGCTCACAGCTGATGTTTAGGGCAGCTCTGAGAAGAGCATATTGCTCCCCAAATCCAAAGCCAGGTTAAGAACTTTCCTAACCCGATGGCTCCATGCTCCAATTCCAGTCCAGCGCTGTATAAACTCGGTCTTTTTTACAACAATGTGTTAAAACCACCCATTTGAAGAAGGTTCATTTGTACGAACACAGGGCAAGAGAGAGGAAACGTGAGAAGTTCTCACAACAGCAGCTGTGGCTGATGCTGTCACATCCTGCACCTTTGTCCAGAGGGGCTTCTTCCCCGAGTCATCTCTCTCTGTCCCCTTCTCCAAGGCCGATCACTGTCTCAGTTCAAGCACACACCTTCCTCTCTTCCAAGAGGGAAGAGGAGCTCTCCTGTGCTCCCTAAAGCCCTATTCTTGTAAGCCCCCGATAGTTACCACCTCTTCACTGGAGGAAACCTCCACCTGCCTCCGAATAGAAGTAGTGAAAGGCTGACCCACTCCAAACCAGCCAGTTCCAGCATCTGGGGTGTCCCTTGGCCCCTATGGGGAACCGGTCACAGGTAGGGTGCAAGCACCCACTCTTCTGATGAGAGCAAGGCTGTGACAGGGTGCTGCCGTCTCCTCAAGTCCCACCCTGACAAGGAATTAAGGGTGCAGGAGGAAAGCAGGCTGAGAAAATGCTTCTGGACCCCAGTCTGAGTGCCCCTCAGGCACATCCTAAGGTGTAACTACCTGCCCAAGCATCGGGAACGTAGTCCTTCACCTCCAGGTACACGAAGAGGGAGGGCATGGTGAGGGGCATGTTGCTCTCGCTGCGGAGACAAATGTGGTGATAGCCTGAAAGCAGAAAGCACAAGAGCTGAGCTGAGAGAATCGCTGTCCCTTCTCTCCCCGTTCCAACCATAGGAGAACAGTCTGGAGAACGTGATACAGAATGAAGCTGATGTAACAGGATTAATTTGAAGGCTCTGCTGCCTCCAGGAATGGAGATTATATAGCAAAACACGCTGATGTTTGTGTCTCCTTTCCAGCTTGCGATGGACAGGTCTCAAGAGCACAAAAGCTGAAGGAATTGCCACAAAATTTACCTGAGTGCACTGCAATAACGGGAATGACACGGTGACCGATGAACTTCCCTCCTTCCTCCCAAGCCACGATTTTGAGAGACGCCAACTCAGGCATCATGATCTAAGGAAAAAACAGAGTAAGGCACCAGCGTCCTCCCCTCTAAGAGCACCCTGGCTTCACTCAGCAGAGCCTTCCTCTCTGCTTCCACCCAAACAACGCCATCTCACCAGGAAGCCACTGCCCATTTCTGCACCTCATCATTTAAGCTACAGTTTATCACAGATATAAATGAATTCACACAAATTCCACCAACCACAGGCTTCTCAGAGGAGAGACAGAGATTACAGGAGGGCAGTTTATCTAAAAAAAAAAACCAAAAAACAACTGGGGCAACAAGCCCCCAGAGCCCAGCTTCCACGAAGCCATTCACCAGAGGAGGGAAGGAACTCGGGAGGGTAATTTTGCAAACGCGGGAACTCGGCCATAAGGGCTCCCGCCTCCCGCCTCCCCCATTTTCTTCTGCCCCAAAATGAACTAAAATTACTCTGCCAGAACCGAAGCCTGAAAAGCTGTTTTCTGAAATGAGGATAATATTTATCTACCACATCACAAGCCCACTGAAAAGCTGTTTTCTGAAATGTGGATAATATTTATCTACCACATCACAAGCCCACTGAAAATATCCATGTTTTCAGTGTGCTGGACAGAGGGGAATTGTGCAGCGCTGTGCAGAGGGGCCAGACGGTACCATCACCTTGACTTAACCTCCCCGTGCCCCACCGCGGGAGTAGTGACTGCTGCATTCCTGTGGACAAACAGGGCAGCTTTCCGTATTCTGGCCCAGAAACCCTCCCTCTGGTCCCGTCCCTCCTCCGGTTTGTCTGCTTCTCATTTACAATTTAACCACAGACACTCGGCTCTTTTCTGCTTCCTGGTGCTTGAAATTTTCAAAGCTGATGAGACAACTGAGGCTGAAGCGCACCACGAACGGGAGACTTCTGAGGCTTGTTATTTCCAGAGATGTTCCCAGCTAGCCCTTGTCTGTTCAGGGAAACGCTGATGGAGAGCTGGTTTGGGTGTTATGTGAGAAAGCAACACCTAAGGCCTTGTGTGTCTGAAGCCATGACCAGGATCTCTGGAAGGGGGTCCCTTGTGCTGTCACTGACCTCTCAAGACACAGTGCTTGGGGCCACCAGGATCTTTAAGGATTCTCTGTCTAAATTACTCTCCAATATTATTACCTTTTCAAAAACAAAAGCCTCCTCTTTCCACACAGGGTTAATGGAGTTGGCAGTGGAGGTCAGCTTGGTTCTGTATTTGCGCTTGGTGTCCCTCGGTAACCCAAAGAGCTCCACTTCCACGTAGGTCTTCACACTGCGGTCCGAGAGGAACTGCCCGGACAGTATCTGAACAAGCAGAAAAATAATTAGCAACTGCTGAAAAGAATAAAAGAGAAGAACCCGCCCGTACCTTCACCCCAAAGTCCCTTCCCCACCCCAGAACACCCTCTCTGCTCAAGTTTCCAATCCACAACAGGCTTTTCTCTCACCCTCCTCCCGTATTTCTTGCTCCAGCACTTCCTCCAACCTCCTCCCTCCCCATCCTCACAGCCTTGGCTTCTTCTGCCTGGCAGATGCTAATTTTCCATTTTCATGTGATTATGATTAATTTAAAATAGTGAAAAGACGGGGAGTCGCCATGGTAACGCTCTCCTGCAGGACTCTGGGGGTTCATTTGCCACTAAGAACCCCACTGGGTAATAAATAGCGGGGACGTAGATGCCAGTTATGTACGTGGTGCCGGGAGCTGGCTGCTGGGGGAGGAACGGCGCCGTGGTTTGTACTTGCCGTGACAGACAGGGTACTTGCCACCACCACGTCAATGCGGTCCACAGAGAAGGGGTCAAACTGCTTGTCCGGCCGCCGCATGAATTCATGCTTGAGCAGGTAGCCACACTGGCCATTGAACTCAAAGAGAGCCATGTTCTGCTGCATGGGGACATCTGAGGCAGAGGAACGCAGTGAGAAAAATTTCAGTGGGACCTCCTCAGGTGGCTTGTGTGCTCGGCGTGAGCTGGAAGGTGCTGTACTTTCCCAGTCCCTGCCAGCCAAGGCCCCACAAAGCCATTTCAAAAACTAATGAAGCCTCTCAGCACCCTACAGGGAAAAATATTACAGCAGCTGTTGCACAAAAGGTGAGTGGTTTGCTTATGATTGCACCATAAATCTTGGGTAGAACTAAATCAAAACCCGCTTTAAGAAGTACCTGCTATTTTGGGGTGTGAAGTAAATACTCCTCTGAACCCCTCCACTCCTTCCCCCTGTCAGTTTGGTCTCCTCTCAGTCCGCGCTGTCTTGTGGTTTCTGTACCTGTCTCTGCTGTGAATCCTCATCACAACCATCTCTCACCCTCTCCCTTCTTAAGTCACTTTTCTTCTCCTACTGCTCCTACACCTGGTCTCCTACACTCTCTCTACACAAGACAGAAAGGAAGGAAGAGGGGTAAAGAATAGTTTTCTCTGGAGGTTTTTCTTTCTCATGCTAAATGTGCAGCAAGGCCCTTCTTCCCTGTTTGGGTCAAAATACTGGAAATAACAGCAGAGACAGGCCAGGCCTGTGGCCAGATGGAGCTCTGCCCGCTGCCTGGCAAAAGGGGAAGGCAGCTTCTGATGCATCGTGCACGTGATTTAGTCTGACACCCCGATACGGGACAGCCAGAGACGGTGCCAGACCCTGGGTGACAGCAAGGCATAGGTGGGTACGCACAACTGCCAAGGACCAGGCAGCGTGTGCCAGGTCTGTGCTGCGCCTAGAAATGTGCTTGGGATCTGTGGGAGATGGAGCTGGAAGAACATCACCGCTCGGGGAGAAGGCACAGAGAATAAAATAAGGCTGTTTTCAGAGAAACAGCAGCAGTGGGGAACGGCAGCGGAGAAAGAGACAGAGAAGGTGAGGACACAGCCTCACCCCCCTCAGAAGCTGGAGGACAACGTGACACTCACCCATGGTCTGGAAGTTGAGTGCCACCATCTGACAGCCAACGTTCCAGAACATCTGGGGCATGTAATTAGAGGAGTCCATGCGGGTGCCTTTGGGGTAAATGCGGCTCATCTGTCGCTTGTTGTATCTACAGTTGCTCTATAGGAAACAAGTCTGGAGCACTCCTTGTGCTCACATACCTCACATAGTCAGATTACGAAAGTTGTTTGAGCTCTGCTACCGAGCGCTCAGAGCCTTCCAGACAAGAAGAAAGGCAACGACAGGCTCCTTTCCCACACCCTTTCCACTGAACCTGGCAGCCGTGGCGTTCACTACAGCAGGAGGCATCCCAGGAATCTCAGTGCACAACCCCCAAAGCCACCCTGGAAGATCCCGTGTCCCACCTGCAGGCTTTAGACGTCTGATGAAGAGTTTACCAGCTCCTGAAACCAGAAGCCAGTTGGCTGTGCCTCAGCCTTACCCAGATGTCAGAGCAGCTCTGATTCTCCCTACAACCGACCGCGCTGGATGAAGGCCGCCAAAAGGATACTCCACAAACTGCACGGGGAACTTGGTTAGCAGATCGTAAGCCTTCAGCTCCGTGAAGGAAGAGATGACGTAACTCCGGTTCTTCTCTAGAAATGGAAGATGAGAAAGCATTCAGAAGAAAGGCATTGAACAACCCCATTCTGGGGGGGGCCTGATGCACCCAAGAAGCACTTGGCCTGTTTACTCCCACTTGCCCCCATGCAATTTACCTTTTTCTGGTCCCTTGAAAAGGCACTGAAGAATAATGCTCCCTAAAGGGTGATCTGAGACAACAGCTGTGCACTGCAGCACAGGAACTTGATGGAGTACAGGCAGGACGGGCTCGCAAAGCTTAAATGGCAGTAACTTTGTCCATCTGGATTCCAGTGACATTCAGAGAATACCTCCTGCCTGCAGTTTTAGTTTCAAGAGAATCCTTCTTTCCTCTTCTTTGCTCCCCTATTATTTTTTATTTTTTCTTTCCTTTATTTTACCAAACCAGCTCACTCAAAGCTAGACCCAAATGTGGGAACTGTTTAGAGGAACCTACTGTGTCTAAAGAAATTGCGTGCCTTTTCAGTGTTGGAGCCGTTTCTCTGCCCAGTCACCGCAGAAGAGGAAAGCCAAGTCACATACGTGAAAAAAAGCTGGGCTCATCCCTGCCCTCAGAAAGAGCAAAGCACGTCCTGAGAGACGGCACTGCCTCCTGGGCTGGTTCTGTTTGTCCTCCCTCGTGTAACTGGGAGCGGTATCTGACACAGCCCTGACTTCTCACCAATTCCTTACTGCAGGGAGGAGGGCAGAAGGGAAGTGTCTGAGAGAACTCAAAAGCCAACGGGGGAAAGCAAGTCACAAAGGCAGGGGGAAAGCAGCAGCATCTGAAAGCACCGCCCTCCTGGCTGAAGGGAAATACCTGGGATTCTGAAAGGACCGCGTTTGACTTACGGGCTGAGACTTCAAAGGAGTCAAATTTGATGGGCTGTATGTAATTCACGAGGCTGGACATCTCCTCATACGCCGTCACTTCCAAACCAGCCGTGCCCTGGGCAGAAAACAGAACGCAAGAGAAGACACATAGAATCAGAGAGTGTTTAGAGTTGGAAGGGACCTCAGAGATCACCGAGTTCCAACCTCCCACATGGGAGACCATTCCTGGAGATGAAACAAGGCACACTTGGGCTTCACGATCAGAGCACTCCGGTGGCTGCCCCGACCAGAACACACCAGTTTCTTTGGCTTCCTGGTCCTACAGTCAAACCGTGGGCAGCACAGTCAGGGGTTCAGAGTTTCTAAGCAGCTTGGGAAAGACTGGACCTGAGGCATATGGAGAGGTATCAGTATCCAAGGAGTGGACCTTGTTAACCTCTCAAGGCATGGAGTCTGGCACAAACTGGGGTCATTGTTTTCCCTTCTCTCTGAGTGATACTGGGGAGATGGAAACAGGCAACAGGCGTGTTTTTATTGAAGGGGACGCAGATCTCCTCCTTCCCCCTTCAGCAGCAGCACTTCATGTTTCAGTATCAACTTTTATCAGACTAAGGCTAAGCGTCTCCAAACACCTCAGAAGCAAACAATGCTCTCCAGATCATGCAGAATATCAAAGGCAGAGTCAGAAATAAGAACTCTTCTGCCATATTCTCGATGCAAGCAAAGTCATTCACTCAGTTTCTCCAGTAGAAGTCACGTTGTCACGGGAGAGGGGAAGCCCCAGCTGGTCACAGCACTGTTCATTCCCTTTCGCATTTTGGGTTCATCTGGATTCAATGAGGCGAGGCCCCAGAGAACACTGGAGGCCAGAAAAACACCCAGAAAAGGAACAGAAACAACAGTGACAGTACCTCGTCTGACTGCATCTTTTTAATTTCCTCTTCATCCAGGTTTCCGAGGTGTTCATCCTCTTCCTCTGGTTCCTCTTCAGCCACATCCCCTGCCCAGACTAACACGCAGAGCCACATCAGCAGCACGATCGGTAACACACCAAGAGAAAACTCTGCAGATTCCTAGCAACGGGGAGCTCTGCAAAACCTCACAATCAAGTCATGCAGGACCAACAAGTGGAAGAAGCAAACAATTCTATTAGCCAAATCCAAATAGGAACCAGCCCCCTCTGGACTAGCACACTCAGGAGACCAAACCAGTCCTGCAGAACTCCCTCACGCCCCAAAAGTGACAATCACAGTGCATTTTCCCCCACCCAGGTCGCACGCATTCATGGCAATAATTGTCCATTTCTAGGCGCTCTGTGGAGGTGCTGACCTTGGTTTCGTATGACTTCATGTCCTCCTACCATGACAGGGACTGAAAATTCACTGTTCTACCATGGGGTCCCTGAGCCCAGGAGGTGACAGCCTGGAGAGTGAAGAAGGGGCAGGGAGGGGGGCTGAAGGTTCTATAAACCTTCAAGAACCTCATAGTGAAGAAATAGGCCATGGTGCATTTGTGGTTATCAGAGAGCTCCGAGCAGTGAAGAATTACCCATCCTTCCATCAAACCAACAGCCAGTGCATATCCGTGAATTCCTGGCTCCCACAACCATATGTCTCAGAGCAGGCCAAGAGCGGCCTGATGGGCAGGGCCTGGAGATCTGTCTCTTTTGGTTGGAATGAAGGGTTTACAAATATTCTGATTATTTAATTTCTTCTTCAAAACTTATGCTGCTCCTTGAGATAACCAAATTAATGACTAGCATTGGCTTCCCTCAAGCTAGTTAGTATTGGGTGATCTGGAAGGTCTCTAGTGGGCCAGACTGGCTCATCTGGCTGTACTAGACCCGTTTTCCCTTCAGACATACCAGTATCTTCAGCATCCATTGGCATTGGCTGCTCAGTGATTTCTGGTTCCACATTCCTCCCTTTCTTCAAAGAGTTCTGCCTCTTCCCAGATGCAGATTGTTTCTTTTTGTTCTTAATCAAGATTTTCCCTAAGAGATCCTTCGGACTTGGCAAGGGAACTCCTGGCTTCAGCTGCAACAGATTCAGAATCTTACTGAATTTTCATCACAAAGACAGAATTCAAACACTCATCTCTCCTGTCCCTCCCAGCACCATTCCCCTGGCCATTTACTGGAGCAGGGACACCTCTCTCACCCACTGTATTCCTTCCTTTCTCCATCGGCCAGTGTACCCCACTATACCTAGGTGATTTTTTTCTTGTAAGTCTTCACCATGGGTTTCAGACCAGCATTTTGCACCTCTCGGCCCTCTCACGTTCTGTTGCCTGCACATGCCATGCTGTTCCCAGCCACCCAGCTGAAAACACATCCCCATGGCCTGCAGGCATCCGCACACCTCTGCCTTCCACATCCCACCCACGTCTCTCCTCCCTGAGGCTCAGTCCTAGAGCAGCGCTCAGGCCGTAGTTAAACACTGCCTGCAGCACCTCCGAGGGCAACATCCCCGAGTAGGTGGCTCGAGACAGGGGTGTGTGACTCAGATGCTTCTCGACCTACGCTCCCTGTACAGATAGCAACAGGCATATTAATAATTTAGCTAATACTGAACTGTTTCTCCTCACGTTTCTCCCCATTGCCTGGACAAGGACACGGGTCTGGACAGTGGGCAACTGCTGGTTTGCTCACGGCTTCCTTTCAGCTCTCCTTCTGACTTCAGGGCTTGAAAAGAGACCCTTGGGGGACGTGTCTCAGCCCCCGCTTCCCCTATGTGTCCCAAGGAACTGCCCGATGCTTTGCAGAACACAGGCATTGCCCGTTATCTGTAAATCCGCGTCCCTTCCCAAGGCAGCTGATGTAGCACTGCGCATGGGGATCACCAAAGATCTCACCGTGCCCACAAAAACACAGGCTTGTGCAAAGCAGCTGTGGATTAGGGACAGGCAGATCAGCAGCTCCAGCACAGGAGAGGACCGCTTCCAGGTCGGTAACAGGAATTGAGAAGTACTGGTAGGAAGAGCCTGAGATGCTACTAACTCCTTGTTCCTGTTTTTTTCCCAAACAAATGCTGGCAAACAGATTTGAAACGGTTACGTGTACAAATTTGCACTGACTCCTCTGGCTACCAACTGGTCTGACTTGGTTGCCCAGGGCTCGGTTTCCAGAGCCACTCAGGTCACAGGGTGGTAAATAAGAGCAGACTCTGGGAAGTGCCCAGGAAAACCTCTGAGACTGGGAGGTCTTCCCCCCTCTTGCTGTGTTGCTCACTATTAGAACCAGGCTTATTTGTCCATGGCATTGCCTTCTCTTTCACTGCCCTTGTATCTGATGTGGCATCTCCTGGCACCAGGAGCGACTGTTGCTTTCAGAAAGACCTCTCCACCAGCCTCCCTCCCCAACTTTCACTTACTGGGTATTTTTCCAGTGGCTCTGTCAGCAGCATATCCCCAAAAATGGTTCGGCAGTACTCGGCCATCTTCGCCTGCTGCTTGGGCCTAAGGAGCACAGAGATGAAGCAGGAGTGAACAGGAAAACAGATGCCCAAATCCAGAGCTGAGCATGAACAACCACCACGAGTTCCATGCACTCTACCCAGAAAACCACCTTTGCCTTCGCTCAGACAGCTATGGACATCTTGAATCAGAGTCACAGGATGGTTTGGGTGGGAAGGGACCTTAAAGCCCCCCCAGTGCCACCCCCTGCCCTGGGCAGGGACACCTCCCACCACACCAGGTTGCTCCAAGCCCCATCCAGCCCGGCCTTGAACCCCTCCAGGGATGGAGCAACCTGGGCCAGGGTCTCCCCACCCTCACACCAAAGAAGTTCTTCCCCACATCTCAGCTCCGTCTCCCCTCTTTTAGGGTCAAACCCTTCCTCCTTGTCCTAGGACTCCCCTCCCTGATCTCTCCTGCAGGTCCCCTTCAGGTACCAGACTTGAAGTCCCTTCCCATGTTGACTCCCTTTGTTCATATTCTGCCATCTCCAGCTAAAAGGCTGCACAACTGTGGTTGGTCTCACTCTGCAGTCGCTCTTGGGGCTCATCTTTCAGCTCCGACCCACCTTCGGTTGCTTCAGAAACCTCAAGTGATGTTTCATTTCAGCTCAGGCCCTCACTGAGAACACAGCGAGCCTTTTCTGCACGCTTTTTGCTCTGGACAACAGAGAACACAGTTCTCCCACATCTGGTTCCCAGGCACCAGATACTCACGAGTCCACGTGGTTCTCAAAGGACAGGATGACAGGGTAGAGAGATGTTTTAAAAGCACTTTCCGCAATGGCCTCAATGGCATCCTAAAGGAGGAGGTCAGAGAAAAGATCAGCACTCGTTAACAGCAGCCCTGCAGCTCAGCTCCCACTGAATGGGCCCCCAAGTCTCAAAAATGATCGTTGTCAGGGGCTTCTCTTTAAAGTAACTGATCTTCTCCCAGTAAGAAGGTGAGAAGTCTCTTTTTTTCATACCAGCTCCAGAGGATATAACACACGGCTAAACTTAGTAGCTTGTGTACAAAAAAAGAAGCTGAAGATGTAGGAGTATGTGCTTTTATTTTGCTCACACGGTTTAGCG
>VZRU01011284.1:100708-113497 GCA_013398155.1 Pedionomus torquatus
TGTACGGGAACGAGTGTGCAACCCCCCGGCCATGGGGGCTCTGCGTGGCACTGAACTGCTGGAAAAAGCTGTCTGCAGCACCAGATGAAACTGCTTCAAACTCTATTTGTACTCCCCTCTGAACCTGCCTGATTTTCTCTCATTTCACCTGCTTATAAAACCCTTCTGTCTAGCGGCAGAGAAACCCGGAATGCTCAGTAACCGGCAGCGCTGACATTTCAAATGCAAATACCATGGAGACGTTCTCAGCATTAACGATGTAAGAAAAAAATAAATCCTATTTTCCCCAAGCTCCTGTTAAACTGCCACAAACTTTCCACTATTTTCTTTCCTGGTGCTGCTAATTGACAGGGTAAAGAAGTGCCATTTGCTCCTCTGCAACTGCTGTCCCCTGCTCCCCCCAAAATCCACTCTTCCATCCACGATCTCCGGAGGACGGCTGCCACGGCTGCTCCTCCGTGGACCACTTGGGCTTTCCTGCAGCCTGCACGGCTCAGAGGAGGGGAAGCTGCAGAGGAAGCTGCTGAAAGGCCAGAGGCAATGGTAAAACGAGTGTGGGGCGGAGGGAAAGATCTACATATTATGTAAAACTAAAACCCGGGCGCACGCTGCGTTAACAGGTTCTAATTCCCGTGAGGTACAGTCTCACGCCTCAGCAGAGCTGTGCAATTACAGCGGCCACGGCCGTCGTTACCGCTCCTGTTGTGGTGAACTGCTGTGCAGAAAGCAGCAGCCACACTAAGGGATTCGGGACATTATTGACATGGTGTCGTGGTTTCAGCCTCAAACTGAGGCTTTTGTGTCCTCAAACCAGGACACACGGAGTGTGACAGTATCTTTGATCTTAAGGATTGGTTTGGTTTTTTCCCCCGCATAAATATTTTGGTAGTAGTGAAGCACAGGAACTGGGGAAAATATATGGAATATGAATAAATAGCTTTAAAAGGAGTCTAAAGTGCCTCCGCCTGTTGGCAACAGCCGTGCGAAGGAGTGCAGAAAAAATAAGTGTGATGCATTGATTTTCAGCCTGCAAGTCCTTTTGTAGCTGCTGCGGTTAAATGCCCTGTACTTCCAAGGGAGGAGCAGGCTCCGTGTGCCATGCTGTGCCATGCTGTGCCATGCTGTGCCGTGCTGTGCCATGCTGTGCCGTGCTGTGCCACTGAGGCCCCTGAGCCGCCCGCTCAGGGAGCCACCTGCCCGCCACACCAGAGGGCAGCTGTAATTAGCAAGTAATTGAAACCTGTTCCTCTGAAGCCCCAGCACCTGAGGCTGTGAGCCACAGAAACCTGCTGCAGCCCAGGTACAAGATAGACTAATTTTAACCATTTGTTTTCTAAAAGCCACCTTGTTTGTTTCTCTGATGTACAAATACCCATAAATTCACAGATTCACAGAATGCTGTGGGGCTGGAAGGGACCTCTGGAGATCATCTCCAACCCCCTGCCAGAGCAGCTCCACCCAGAGCAGGTCCCACAGGAACGTGTCCAGATGGGGTTTGAGTATCTCCAGAAATGGAGACTCCTCCACCTCTCTGGGCAGCCTCTGCCAAGGCTCTGCCACCACCAAAGCCAAGAAGTTCCTCCTCATGTTGAGATGGAACTTCCAATGTTCCAATTTGTGCCCGTTCCCTCTTGCCCTGTCCCTGGGCACCACTGGAAAAAGCCTGGCCCCATCCTCCTGACACCCNTTTTTCCTCAGAGCTGCTCTCCAGCAGGTCGCCCCCAGCCTGTCCTGGTGCAGGGGTGATTCCTCCCCAGGGGCAGCGCCCACCCTTGCCCTTGTGGAATTCCATCAGGTTCCTCTCTGCCCAAGTCTCCAGCCTGCCCAGGTCTCACTGGATGGTAGCACAGCCTTCTGGGGTGTCGTCAGGCACACCTTCCAGTTCTGTGTCATCAGCAAAACCCACTGTCCTCGTGCAACCTTCCGTCCATACATCCATCTTGCCACACAGCTCATTGCTCCTACCCCCGCATTTCCCTCATTCTTTCCTCTTCACCCAGCTAACAACCTCTCTCCTGGTCCTCCCACTCCAAAAACATACACAAACTCTAACCTACTGCGTATTTGCTCATCTTTCATTCTATCTACATGTTCATTCACTTGTCATCTTGCCATCAATCTTTTCCTCTCAAACATCCCTGCCCTCAGCCCATGCATTTGCCAGCTCCCTCCGCCAGGGATGAGTCTAAAACCACGCAGGGGAAAGCACGTCCAGGGAATACTCTTTCCATACCTTGAAGAGGATCTCGGTTGTCATGGTGAAACCATGAGTGATGATGGGTTCCTCATCCGGGGGCCGGCCCTTCCAGCAGTCCAGCTCCACGCAGCGGCAGCCGGCCAGCAGCGTCTGGCGATACATTTCAGGAGAGGAGATGCCAGAAAACTGCCCCGCTGGAGGAGAGCAGAGGCTCCACGTTAGCTATTGGCACAGGGCAGCTCCTGCACAAACGGGAGCAACAGAACTCTCTGCCACCCTCGAGCAGGTGTACATGGTGGACTGACGTTTTCAGTTACAGGGTGACATTTCTCCCTGGCTCATTTAAGCTCCTCGGGGTGCATGGCAGCCCTCAGCCCTCCAAACACGAGGGTGGATGCATCCACCCAACTGATGGCCAGCCTCACTCCTCGCCCCGGTGGTGGGACATTCGTGCCGGAGCAGAGGCAGGCTCTGGAATTGCCTGTTACCTGTTAAATACGTGTTGTGTGATGAATTGATGAAGTAGTGTGAGAGCGGCTGGGTCATGTCCTGGTACAGCACCAGTTTGTCCAGTGCTATCACGTTGTTCTCGGGGCCACAGAGGAACCAGACCATTCCCTCTGGAGACAACTGCCCTACACGGAAAAGAAAGCTGTCGATAGCACCGAAACCAAACGGTGCTGCCACCTCCCTGTTGGTGCACGGCAACACAGAGAGAATTGTGTTGCACGACTGCTCCCCTGGGGAGGTCAGGGTGGCAGAAGGTGCGAGACCCCCTGCTTGTTTTCATGCCACCTCTATAGCAAGCTCTTGGGGCTGAAGCAGGCTCACCTCTCTGGATGTTAATCCCGCTGGGCTCATACTTCTCTATCAGGCTCTGCACCTGCTCAGGTTTGGCTGGTGGGAAAAGGATGTCATTGAGGCGCGAGTCTCGCTGCTTCTTGTTGATAAACTTTGCCAAGTGCTCCTTGGTCATGTAGGGCTTCGCTTTCAAGTGGCTGAGGTGAAGAAAATTACAGAGGAGCAGAGGTAAGACCTTGTGTAATCCCCAGAAAACCTTTTCATGTGGTTAGAGTTGGAAGGGACCTTGAAGTCCACCCAGTGCCACCACCTGCCCTGGGCAGGGACACCTCCCACCAGCCCAGGTGGCTCCAAGCCCCATCCAGCCCCTTGAACCCCTCCAGGGATGGGGCAGCCACAAATTCCCTGGGCAACCTGTTCCAGGGTCTCACCACCTTGGAAGACAATGAGAGACCTTAGAGGGCCCTTCCAGTCCCGAAAAGCCCCTAAAAGGGGCTTTCTCCCCCTGGGCAGGGACACCTCCCACCAGCCCAGGTTGCTCTAAGCCCCATCCAGCCTGGCCTTGAACACTTCTCACAAGACGAGAGACTGGTCCTCCCTCAGGTTAGCAACGGGTGTCCGCCCCCCCGTGCCAACATATTTCTACATTTCTTCCTGTAAACAACGCTTCCCACCGTGGCCTTTCTTCTTCCTAACTCAGTGCTGTGAAGAGCTTGTGCTGAGGGGGCACAAAGCATATTTTGAGCCTCTGACTTGAACTCTGAAGGGACCTAAATTTCAGAGCACACAATTGCTCACCCTGTGAAATCAAGCCCATTTAAGAAATCACAGACTCAGCTACTTCAAAAAAAAGGTCACTGGCCGCTGTGAGGATGGCCTTTTTTTCAGCCCTCAGGGATGGTTCTCGTGCAGTCCGTGGCTCAGCCACAAGCAGCATCACGTTAGCACGATCTAGTGCTGAGCTGGAATCCACCCTCCTGATGGTGACAGAGTCCCTGCAGCGAGGCATCATCACCCTTTTTTATTCAGGCTCGAGTGAAAGTGTTAGGTGCACTGCCACTGCTTTCTGACCTGGGTTCTTGACAAACCCCACCGCATAATCCTCCCCTGCCTCTCCTTTTGGCCTGTCTTCTGCCACAGCCCATCAAGTTCTGTGCTGTGGCTTGAGGGGAACTTACTGTGAGGTAAAGATCTCATCGATCTCCGGCCGTGGGCACAGATTCATGAGGAAAGTTTTATACACGGTCTCAGGGAAGTCCTCTGGGTTGATGGCATCATTCTGAGAATGCAATAATGACACATCGGTATCACAAACTCATGATGGCTTTTGCCTCTGCATTAAAAAACTACTGGAATGCTGGTGAGGTGCTCAGGAAGGACAGACGAAGGAGAAGCACTATAATGCTGTATTTCAGACCAGATATTATTTAAACTGTCCCATGGTCCCTCTCGTTTATGGCATCAAGCTAAAAGTTGACGCAGCAGTAGGAGCTGTGAGAGGCCGGGATTGTACTCTCTGGGTTGGCAGAAGGACCAAGACCAACCACCAGATCCGCTGTTTCACAGAGCAGAGAGTGAAACGGGCAGAAGGGAAGGCGCTGCCTCCTGTGCCACAGGGTGCCAGGATGGAGTCCCAAATCTCTGCGATACACACAGTAAGGACTGATCCAAGCGGGCTGCAGTTCAGGCACACCCAGGAGCAGAAGGAAAGGTTCCACAGCAACTGGAAGCAACTGGGCTGATGATTTTTTCATAGTCAAGAGCATCAGCAATAAAAAGATTATTCTCAAACTAGGGAGAGCTTTGGCTCCCTGGTGAAACCCTTACCTTGCCCTTTGGAAGATGACAAGCGCTCAACGCTGCTTCCACCCTCTTTCTGTCGGCAGGAAACATCTGAAAAATACTGAGCAGACAGGGAAAGAAGGAATCACCACGGTGCCACAGGAGTGGAGTCCGGCAGCCTGGGCTGGGGTGCTGGCACCCACAGCCAGAGTGCAGGACACTCAAAACACACGGCCAAAGAGCCTGACAGGACTGTAAACACGAACCAGGGGAGACAGCCAGTGTTTCTCCAAGGGAGCAACTCATGTACCGACTCTGACCAACCTACACTGGATTTTGTGACAAGGTCTGTATCCCAGGCCTCTAAAAGCCCTGTCCCCACTGGAAACCCCTCTTGGCTGTCCCTCCCCTGCCCCTCTGGCAGCAGCAGCTTCGTGCCACGAATTCCCCAGGACACTCCCCCCCCCCAGGCTGCTCTCCCCTGCGGAAGCTGCCATCAATGAGCACTGACTTTGTAGTCAAGACAACATTCAAAAAAAGCAAACAAACAAAGCGCACATTTGCCGCTTCGTAAGAATTTTCTGGAACTAAAGGCTTTCCACGAATTCAAGGAACAAACTCATTACGCAGCAAAGCAGCTGATGGACTACAGGGTGGGAGCACAGAAGCCTGCCACCACAGCCACCAACGCTCCAGTTTAGGAGGCTGGTTACTGGTCTGCAGGGCGGAATCCACTGGGTCGAGCCTTCAGCTTAAAGCAGCCTCTTTGCTGCCCTGCGGAACAGTAAGGAGGGAGCTCTCCCCACTTTCGGAACACGGTGGCCAGCAGCTGCGGGGTCTCCTCCCTGGATAAATTCAGAGGGCGGCTCTGCTGAGCTCCTGCCATCACGGGTGCTGAGGGCCGAAACGGGGCACCAGCAGTGCCCGCGGGGTGGGCAGGTGGGGATGCGCTGGGTGGGAGCTGCAGCAGCACTGAACCACTGGATGCAAACTCCCTGCCCAGCAGCCCCCCGGCCGCCCTCTGCAAGGCAAAAACTGCAGCGCCCTCGGGGATTTAAAGGTCCGAAGAGAAAAAGGATGCTCAGGGGAATTTTCAGAAGAATTCAGACGTGGAGGTTTTAAAGCCTTACATACGCCTGCACCTGGAGATACTGAACAATTTTATAAATCTGGCTCTTAATCTGAACTATTTAATGGTGTAACGCTTTACACAGGAAAGCCTTTTTAGCTCTCCGCAAGAAAGCGAGGCCAGGGCACTGAGAAGAGGTACAGCCTGTACCAGATATTTTTTCTAGCTTATTTCAAAAGAATGAGCTGTTTCCTCCCTGCACTAATGCCACCTTGCTTGCATTTTAAAGATCAATTTAAAGCAGTCTTCCCTAGTGTGAGTTATTCATTAAAGACCCATACATTTTTAAAAGCCCTTTGATGAATACACCGCTTTCTAACAGAATGAAATTCTGCTGGTTGGTGGTTCAGAAAACAAACAACAAAAAATGTTTATTGTCAAATAATGATCAACCATCCAGGAGCCCATTTAGCCAGCGCAGACTTAATCTGCAATCGTTATGCAATACAACACGCGGGAGGCAGCGTATTTATTACAGGTGATTAGCGCTTGCCTCTTGCGATGCTGTAACACAGCAGAAACCCAGAGGCAGAGAGGTTCAAAACCTCCCGGGGAAACATCCACAAACGCACCATCTGTGGGTCCTTATCCTTAACGCAAATTATGCGCCCAAAAGGGAATTACAGGTGGGACTCTGCGAGTCGAATGGAGGAGCCAGGGGATCAGCCACGGAGGGGTTTTACCGAGGAAGACTCTGAGTGGCACAAAATCTATTCCAGATTCCTGCCCTGCAGCGCAGGGGGAAAGCAAACCTTGGCTTATTCTGCAGCAGCGCTACCCCCATGTGCAAGGCCAGCCCTGGGGCCAGCGAGGGGCCAGTCTCCGCTGTTCTGTAGGGAACCAGCATTAATCCTGGTCCAGAGGGTGCCCCTCAAGGGCCTTTCCCTCTCTGGCACATCCAGAGCAGAGTGAGGGCAGTGGAATTACGCTGCTGGGGAACGGCTGCGGGGCCACACGGGAGGAGAGGAGCCAAGAGGAGGGCATGGAGCCTGCCTTCAGGCTGCCTGGGCAGTCAAGTAAAGAGTTCTCCACATACAAAGCTCCTTATATGAAAGGCGAAAAGCGCCCTACGCCTCATCCACCTTTCAACTCAGGTTTGCAAAACAAACCGTGCTCAGAATTTTACTGAAGTTGCTTGGTTTTCAAAGTAGCATCAGCCAGGAACTGAAATCCAGGGCTGCTTAAGGCAATTTCTTGCTATAGATGAAGGCTACAAAAAGTCTCCTTTCCAGACCCAAATTATGTCCCAGGAGGGACACATTCCTCCGGAGGCAGTGGGTGCAGCAGGAGTCCTCTCTGGGCCTGGATCCAGAGGGAAGGATCTCTGCCTCCGAGATGCAGAAAGAGCAGGAGGCAGGCACCGGGCAGCCGTCCTCGTCCCAGCTGCTCCCCCTGCATCGGACCCAGCACCCGATGAACCCACTCCCCGTACTCACTTCCTGACAGGAATCTTTCCCTCGGCGTTAAGCTGCATCTTCAGCTTCACCAGGCTGTGAAAAAACCCAACAGGATTATGAAAACGCACTTGTACCATCTTAGAAGTCCTACTAAGTTTGGAGAAAGGAAAGAACAGCGATTGGGAAAACAATCTAACAGTCAGGTGAAAAGGAGGGTCCTGCAGCTTAACCTCAGACAGAACCCGTTCCTGTTTCTTTGGAAGGAGAAGGCAAATTGTAAGAGAAAGATTCAGCTGAAACATAAGATAAAGATAGGAGATAATGGGATCTCCTGTTACTGAGTGCTCCTGAGCAACCCCAGGCTGCCAACCAGACAACACCGCAGAGCAAAGAACCAGCGGCAGCTCTGCTGGGGTGAGTTCTGTGGCTGCGCTGGGGACACAGCCGAGGCTCAGAATTTTGGTTTGTGCAATCCCACCTGTGTGCCCGACTGCCTCAAGTGGGCCAGGGGGTTGCCACACAACATATGGCCTGGCCACCAACCCCCTGCCTGTGCCCTGGGGCTCCCGAGCTGCCACAGGACTTGTCTGGAGGCTGCCAAGGGACCTGGATGCTAAAAACCCTTTTTGTTCTAGCACAGACAGAAAGGGCAGCACAGGAACGTTCCACAGAATGACTTCTGTCAGGAATGACGTACATTTTCTCCAGGAAGGTGTACCGAGAAGCGTTGTACGTGAGGGGATTCCGAACGATGGCCATGATATCCTCAGCCCAGCTCTGGGAACAAACGCACAGACAAGGCAGAGGCGGTTGGGATTTATGGAACTGCATCAAGAAGCACAGAGCAAGAGACACGGACAGGGCAGAGAGCCATGGAATGGTTTGGGTTGGAAGGGACCTTAAAAACCATTCAGGCCCACCCTGCCCTGGGCAGGGACACCTCCCACCACACCAGGTTGCTCCAAGACCCCTCCAGCCCCTTGAACCCCTCCAGGGATGGGGCAGCCACAGCTTCTCTGGGCAACCTGGGCCAGGCTCTCACCACCCTCACAGTGAAAAACATCTTCCTTATGTCCACTCTGAATCTACCCCTTTTCAGTTTTAAAGTGTCACCCCCCCTTGGAGCAAAGGCCATGCCAATACTTCTGGGCTCCAAATCCCATCAGCTGTGTGCTCAGGGTTCAGTACCTTCCCAACATTCTCCTTGTAGGACACAAAGTTATGGAAAGTGAGGTCCACCATGTCAGGGCCAGATACAATCGTCAGGGTCTTCAGGAGGAAGGTGCTGTGAGGGTAATCCAAGTTAAAAACCTCTCGGAGCTTCTGGCACTGCAAAAGAAACACAACAGCTCATGATGAAGGGAGAATGAGGCAAACTGCCCCTGAAAATACCCAGAACCCAATCCAAGCATTGACCCAAATTCACAGCAAGCTTTTCAAGGGTGCCAAAATTGTTTGATATGATCTTCCTTTCCTTTGCTTTCCTTATTTTTCCTTTTTATTCTGAAGCCTGCATTACCCGGATCCTTCATGGAACAGAATGTTGTGACTAACATGCTTGTTTGGTCTGAAAAAGTAAAAGCTGGAGGCTGCTCGTAAAGAAATTCCTTCTGAAACTTCAGCCTGAACTTGCAGCCGAGCAGGTGAGCGTCTGCCCTGTTCATACCAGAGGTGTGTGACCAGGTTATCGCAGCCATCGGTTGTCAAGCGTGCTAAGAAGGTCTTTAAAATGAGCGTGATACCCTCTGCTGTAACCAGCCTCCTCCACAGGATTGATGCTGTTTGGGACCCAGGAGGTCTACCAGCGTCAGAGCTGGTACCTGGAGGGAAGGGCTCTCTCCACCCAAGTCCCATTTTCTGCCAGTTGCCAGTTCCTGGGAATGGGTTTTTCCATTGCAATTGCCGAATCCTACAGCGATTGCTCACCAGAGATTTGTTTTGTTAAGTATAAGGCTCATCTGATTAGTCACGCTTGGATTTCATCACCATATGGAAGTATTTATAGTCTCTTTAAATTATTTAGCATTTTCTGCATTCCTCCGTAAGGCGTCACAAAGCCAAGGTTATCCTGGAGCGGCACCAGGGGTCCCTATTTATAATGAAAGGATAAAGTCCCCACCTCCTAGAATACAGCGCAGCAATTCGTTATCCAAAGCACAGGATAAATTCCTACCAAAGCAAACAGGGAGGCTGTCAGAGCACCTGCTCCTTCAGAAACCAAGGGCAAAACTCATGATCTGGGATTGTTAGCAGAGCAGCTCAGGCTCGGAATTTAACTGGAGCTGGAATCTGAGCTGGAACCTGAGCTCTCCCTGTAGACACAAACGTGTAGCTGGAGACACGGCTGAGTTACTGCCTTTCAGTAAGTTAAAAAATATCAGTAACGTTCTAACACATTAAATATCACATTAAGTTCAGCAGAAGAGGTATTAATTAAGTTACCTCTGTATTTGCTATAAACTTAGAGCACATACGGAGTCCGTCACTGAGGTTCAGCTCGTCTTTAGCGACTTGTTAAGCTGCTCCCAACTGCTGGAGGAAGCAAAGTCCCTGATCTTGGACTTCCACAGACCTCAATTCAGCCCAAACCAACTAAAATCCCCTCCACGCAACCGGCTGTTTGCATCCCGTGGGGATTCAAATGGAAGCCGTTCCATCTC
The DNA here is from genome assembly GCA_013398155.1 of Pedionomus torquatus. Classification (NCBI taxonomy): domain Eukaryota; kingdom Metazoa; phylum Chordata; class Aves; order Charadriiformes; family Pedionomidae; genus Pedionomus; species Pedionomus torquatus. The sequence continues at coordinate 110,675 of VZRU01011284.1, forward strand.
TCCGCACAACTGGCTGTGACAGCAGAACTGCGGAGGAGCTGAGGTCGGGTACCTGCTGTGCCTGCGCCCCCACACGCAGCCGCGGGAGGATTCTAGGAGGAGCTCGGCAGGTTTGATCCCACTGCATTTTTTCCCCAATTTCTGGAGCCTTCGCAGTTGTACCCCGTCTGTAGCAAACAGGCACCTTTGGGAAAACCAGGATGTGCTGGGCTGTAACTCCGGATCACGGGACTGCTGCCTCCCGCTTCATAAAGGCAACTCTCTGCAGGGGTAACTCTGGGACCTGTGCAATCCAAGAGAGTTTGGGGGGAAGGAAGGGGGAAAGCAGTTCAGCCACCCCCGAGATTTGCCTGTTTTCTAATAGGGAATTCCTAAAATGCCTCACTGGTGCTTTGTGAGCAGTTTTCTCTCGCAGAGGTGAGCGGCTCCCCATGCCCACACCTCCCTTCCCTGCTCACAGCGATTTCTTGATGGAGTTTAACTGCTTGTTACAAGTTAGGATTTCAACTTCAAATTTAACTTCGTCTTGCAAACCTACTGGCTTTTGTTCAGCTTCCTTACCTCTGGTGTTGTACATTATATGAAGCTAAGACAATAGAGAACTTGTGGTTTATGCTGAACTCATTTCCTGTATTTGTTACCGAGCGGCTCCTCCCAGCCCTTCCTTCGCTACGACCTGGGGTCTCTTGGCTCTCCAGCAGCTGCTTCTCTTCTCGCAGTGTCCCCAGCGAGCTCCGTGCTCCACCAGAGCTTCTGCCTCCACCCCGCCGGGTCCATCGGGGCAAACCTGGCCCACGCAGCGGGCGACGACCGCCTGGTCCCGCATCTTTAGAGAACTCAGTTCGTCTTTCAAATTTCTAAGTTCAGTTTCTTTTGTTCCAGAATGAAACTTAAGTCATCTTGCTTTTCTGATCCTTTTTGCTGCTCTTGCATTTGACTTTCATAAAAAGCAAGTTTTTGAGTGATCTCTTCAATATTAGCTAAAGCATCTTGATTTTCAATCCTTGATTTCTCACTGGCATTCTTCAGCTCCTGGTCCCGCATCGCCTCCAACGTTGTCCCCAGTCAGCCTTACCCCGTGCAGCTCTCTACACCCCACGCCCTTTATCTGCACTAACTCACGGCACCTCCCAACACCTTGGTGAGGCTGATAACTTCGTTTTATGAGACGGCAGCGGGAGAGGAAAGGATGATCTTGTCAGGGGTTTAAATTGGGTCATAATTTCCCAGCGGCCGTGAGTCACTCGCTGGTCTGTGCTGCCTGCACACGGGGATGGTCTCCCACGCCGTACAAAGGCGGTGGAGCTGGCACGGCACCGGAGGAAGATGGTCAGAGAAGACCAGAGACCACGTCCCAGGGCACAGAACCTGATGCCACGGCTCTTCTCTAACCTGTTCTCCTTTAGCACCTCGTGCTGCAGCTTCACTAGGTAATTACCTGGTGCCACGTTCCAGGTGGCCATGCAGGAAAAATAGGAATTGCTACATGAAAAGCAGGACAACATTAGCCATGCAAATCAGCAAAGGAAACATGCTCAGGAAATCCACTTAAAACCCCCTCAAACAAACAGCAAACGACCCACTGGCAGAGTGGCTGAAAAACAGATTCAGCTTGCATTTCACTTCCCACCCTCCCCATTTCCCTAAACCCCTCATCTGTGTGAACCAGATTCGTAGTCCAGAGAAAAGCAAATTCTCATGCAAATATAAACAAAGAGCCAGGCCTAACGCAAGAGACGGGAGACAGCCCCCTCTCCACTTGAAACGGGACACGGCCGGAGGACGGCCAGGGATCCCCACCGAGGCACGCACTCGGCACCCACAGCTCCAGACCTTCCCGAAACACGGTACACGATGCGGTGCTTGCGGTATTGGAAGACAGGACTTGACAACAAGTCTTCTCTTTTGGAGAAGAAAGGTCTTGTTTGGTTGTCAGAAGGGAAAAGGAGCATCAAAGAGGATTCAGATGCCTTTGGCTCATCCTGTCTCCTCGTTAGCAGCATCGCTCCAGTGGGAGAGGCCCGGCCAAGAAAGCAAAACTGTACAACAGAAAATTGATTCATCCCACCTCAAACCAGGACAGACTGGGGAAGGAGAGCGGTGGCAGCGAAGCAGGTCTGTCCTGTCACCCTCTGCGACGCTGGACCAGCCCGGCTCTGCTCCCAGCATCTCAGCGAGACAAAGCAGCAAAAAATACGCAGATGAAGCACTCTCAGCTCTCATCGCTGTCTTATCTAAAGGAAGCGGAAAATGCAGCAGCACACAGATTCTCAAAATATGGCACAAAATAACCCCCGGCGTTCTGGAAGGGAGCAGGAACAGACTGGGAGGGAGAGATGCAGCCTCTGCATCCCCAGTAACTTCCATCCCTGCGGCCTAAGAGCTCACACTGCAGAAGGATGGAAGAGGCAGAAAAAGGGCCCAGCACGGCAAAAAGCCATTTTTGAGATGTGACCATTTCCTTGCTTGGCCCCCACTCCGCTATTTCTAAATCCTTCACAACCCACAGGCTTCTACATGCTTTTCTCTCGCACACACACATCTCTTTGTCTCCTTACAGCCTCTTGTGAGCACCCTTTTATTTGGAGGCCTGAACATCAGACCTTGGGGAGGTCAAGGGGATGATGCTGAACCCCCCCGTGGATCCTCATTTCTACTTGATCAGCTCAAAATACGACCCGTGAAATACCTTGGTGTGTTTTTTTCCCTTGTGCACCTTCAGTTCAGAGTCTGCATCTCTGGGTTCAGTAACACCAAAATGGCTATGGAGGATGAAACCGTTTCATAATCCCATCAGTCAGAAAATACAACTTCTGTTCTTAT
>VZRU01011286.1:6077-25998 GCA_013398155.1 Pedionomus torquatus
AGTACGATACCGACCGCCGCCCGTCCGACCGCAGCCGCGCACCTGTCGCAGACCCCGCACTCCCGGTAAACAGTCCCCTTCCCGGCAGCTCCCAGCGACCCCTGGGCATGGCTCAGTGGGGTGGAATACCTGGGTCCTGCTAGAGCCAGGGGAGAATTAACCCTGTCCCTCCCAGAAACCAGGACACAACCTTTACACAATAAAGTTACTAATTAATCAGCAATTAGTAGAAAATCATTGCATGCATTCCCAGAAGATAATTCTGTAATACCTAGTGCTGTTTTTTAAATAGTTACAATCTAAAAAAAGTCTATGTTGTTTATAGTCCTTCAGAAATAGATTCTATGAGCATGATAATCTGATTATTTCTGTGAAAAAACTGTGAGCTCATAGGTAGTATTTATACCCAGGAGGCATTTTGAAGGTTTAAATAAATCAATATCTAAATCATTAGTCTCACTTAAGAAAGAAACTTCAGACACTGGCATCTGGCAAACTATAGCTAAGGTTCTTTAGATATACGCTTGGCCAGGTGAGTCTCTCTGTCCGTGGGTCTGATATTGGTCTTGAAAACTGTTTTTCTCTAAGTCTGATGCCCTTCACTGTGGGTCCTTGCTAATAGTGCTGATTAGTTTGCATTTAGCAGGAGGAGGGGAGTTAACTAATGGTGGATGTGGCAGTTCTTCCCAGTGGCAATGGAAGAAAAGCAGTTCCTGGTTTTCCCAGAAGCTTGAATTCTGTCTGAGCATAATGAGACTCTGTTGCGTATCTAGCTGTGACATTGCCCAAGAGAACAAGAGGAGTATTCTCATTTTTCTGTTAGGGTCTTTTAGGTTAGTGTAAGTTCTCAGGAACCTTCATTTCAAGGTTCTTTTTTTCAAAAATAGAGAATAGGAGTCTATCATATTTCCTTTGAGCTTACCATTTTTACCTTTTTTCGTTTATTGTTTTGTCACCCTCTCACTTTGGAAAGCAGCATGTTGTAAAGACATGAGAAATCCCAGCCTACTGAAACAGAGTTAGGATGGCAATTTTGGTGTTAACTGCAGAGAAGAGAGATATTCTGGGCTGGACATGAATGCTTTACAGCATCCTTAGCCAGAACTGCTGGGATCAGTTAATTTACACTGACAGGAGATCACGAATTTTAGGCTATGAGTAAATTTCATTTTGTTTGTTTCTTAATCAGATTTTAGTAATTGGGGTCAACAGCACTGCTTTCTTTCAAGCTGTCAACACAATTATCTACCATTTGGTATTCTGAACAGTAGAGTAACAGATATTGTGCATTTTTGTAGCACTGTGCAATTAAAAAATTAGGTTAATTAAAAAGTAATATGGTGATTGCAAATATGTATGTGACATAGCACTTTCTCAAATCTGGTATTTTCCTTGCATGCTACTGTTTAGAAAACAAGCCTAACATTTCAAATAAATGATGTCTTGCTGAACTAATATGCATGCTCTTTCTACACTGCAGAGCACAGCAGCACCTGCCATACGGGGCAGAAGACGTTACAATAGTTTAAAAGCTTAGAAGGGTTTTCTTTGCTTACAAACATGTAATCAAAATAAAAAAAGACACATCTGATGGAAAGTTCATATGATTTTTTCCAAAGAAAACAAGTAAAACCTAGATTTACTGATTAATTTACTGGTCTACTCATTCAGTGATGACAATATTCAGTGAAGGGCCTCTAGCAAACAGCAGCTTAACCTCCCCTTCTGAAAATGCTGGAAAATTGAAAGATTTTCTTGGATGTCAATTAGCTACAAATGCTCATTCACAAATAATAATAAAATCTTTTACAGTACTAATATTACAAAAGAAATGAAAGAAAAATATGCAGTAGTGTTCTATCCCTTTTCCAAAAGGAAATCCACACACTGACTTCTTCATTGTGCAGGTACTTGGACAGAAGTATACTTCTTTCCTCTTCTACTAATGCTCTGCTTACAAATTGTGGGTGTCAAAACTGAGAGCTCCATTATCTAGCTTGGATGGCAAAGGATCAAACAAACTGCATCTGACCCAGTGTTGTGGATGGTTGTGTGTCCAGGCCAGGCAGCTGCTTCTCTTCTTCCATGATTTTGATTGTATAAAGTGAATCCCAAGGCTGCAGTGCGTTGGTGAAGTTCGGTAGTGTTCCCCGGATAGTTAGTTTGCCCAAACCTATACACACCATTTCAGCAACATAATGTTCATAGAATCATAGAATTGGTTAGAGTTGGAAAGGACCTCAAAGATCATCAATTTCCAAACCCCTTGCCATGGACAGGGACACCTTCCACTAGACAAGGTTGCTCAAAGCCCCATCCAGCCTGGCCTTAAACAATTCCAGGGATGTGTTTAAGCCCTTAAACACTCCTCTGGGCAACCTGTTCCAGTGCCTCACCACCTTCATAGTAAAGAATTTCTCCCTGATATCTAATCTTAATCTCTCCTCTTCCAATTTAAAACTGTTACCCCTTGTCCTGTCACTACACTTCCTGACAAAGAGTCCCTCTCCAGCTCTCCTCTAGGTTCCCTTCAGATACTGGAAGGCTGTTCTTCATGTTATTACCCTTATTTTTTTTTTAAACAAAGGGCTGCAACTATAACAGAACACAAAATTCAAATTAAACAGTATCTACATTTGCTTCATAATCCTCTTACTTGGAGCTCTGCCTCTCAAGCAAGGGCCAGACAATTTTTTTCTGACTGTCCACCAATACAGAGGTTTCTGCTCCAGGGTTTGTCTTCTTTTTCAGACCTCAGGTCCTGCTCTTATCCCACAGCCCTGAAAAGCATGTTGAATCCTGACATAGAAAGACATTCTTAGACTGAGTAATTTTGAGAACTTTATAGTGGCTTTATAGGCTTTCCCATATATTAAAAAAACTAAACTAAATCTGAGAATGTTCTGATGCATTAGCACTGAACTGTCCATCCAGATAAACTGCTGTAATGACCTCTGGTATGGTTGTGGCCCAAGCCGCTTAATTCCTTTTAACGATTCCTGTTTGAGATTCTGGAGCTAGCAGGGGCTATGGATCATTTCAAATGAGCATTTTACTTTGTAACCCTGTGTTTTGGAGACTGAAGAATTCAACAGGATGAAAAAGCCTTCCCTTGTCATTTTGTTTTAGCATCAGATAACAACCGTGACTACATTTAAGCTAACAGTATAGATGCAACATTACTGTGACAGCCGCATAGCCAGAAAATGTAGACAACCCCCCCCCAAAAAAAAAAACAAACCACCGCTGGGTGCCACTGTTCTTCCTTACCAGCTATCTTGACTATAACTGCAGAATGATTTTAGAAGTAAGGACATGATCCAGAGCCCATTCAGCCAGTAACAAAGCTCACAAAGACTTCAGCAGCACGTGTTGGGAATCTACAAGAAATGGCTCTTCAACAGAGATGTGCCTGTTACATAAACATTATAAAATATGGTAATTGCTTGTGCAACAAAAATCTCTGGAATTTTATTCCACTGCTGTACATGGGTTTTGAAAGTAGCAGCTTCAAAGAGAGAAGTCTGAAAGCATTTGGTATGTAAAAACAACACAGTTCCTGAGAAGACCATGATAAATCTTCGGCTCGCTTCAGCGCAGTCATGGGCAGACACTTGGAAACCAGCTCTTCCTACATGTAGTTATGCTATAGAATCTTCTTTTATACAGTGAGATGTGCATTCCAGAGCATCTATGAGAAGCTGTATTCTGTTTTCTGGTCCTTCTAAGCTGTGTTATGTGCTGTGCAGCAACACTACCCCCCCTACATGGAGGATGTGCAGTGGCTGCAATTTAGTGATGCTGGCATTATTCTTCTCTTGGCCTCATTCTCCAATGGTAATACTGACTACTTATGAAAGACTCAGAGTACTTAGATAAGCTATTTCCTGGATCTGTGCCTTCTTGATCTCTGTCTTGATAGAACCCCAGGTCATGAAAGGGAACGGGAGAGCATTGTCCTAAGTTTTTTAAAATGAGGTTAATGCGAAATGGCTTTGGCATTTTAGAGATCTTTTCTAGATCCTTATGTTATACTGTATTATCTAAATGGTACAAAGATAGAAATGTTACATTCAGAAGCACCTTAAGTAACTAAGGAATTTAAGGCCAGACTTGTAAAGGTATTTAAATGCCTAAGAATCCAAACAGTAGGATTTTTAAATGCTTTAAGTTCAATGGGAGGTAGATACATCCAGAACTTCCTGGGCATTGGAATGTTCAGCATTTGGGCATCCTGTAGCTGATAGAACTACCTGTCCTAAGCTAGATATATCAATATCTGTGACAGACTCAGGAAGGAGTCCTTACCACGGAAAGGGGTTCACAGAAGTAAATAAACTGAGTAGAAGGTTGCTTAAATACAGCTTTGGGAAATACTGATGAAAGATCTCAGTTCTAAAAAAGTATGTAGGTGCCTCAATGCACTCAAGAATACCTGTTTATATAAAGCAAGGTATTATTCTTGTATAACAAGCTTTCTTCTTGCTGGGCCACACTGCAGCATCTAACTGAATTTGCTCTAATTTGAATCAAAGGAATATTAATTGAAAAAGAGCTCTTCCATATTGTCCTCTGTCCTGTCTCTTTTGCTTACTGAGGGTTAGAGCCAAAAGTCTGGTGACATTGGATGTTTGGCAATTTTTGCACATTCCTGCCAGAAACATAGAAACACTAGAGTTAAAACTAGAGTTAAAAGGGATCTCTTAAGTTCTCTGTGGCATTGTAACATTGGACATAGTTATTTGATTCCATTTTTTAAATCTAAGATACTTATTGCATCTAGCACTTAGTATACAAAACATGGAATAGGCTTTCAAGGATTAGATTAAAAAAATATTTGAGTATTGAAGTATTGAATATTTGAAGTCAATTCCTATTAACATCTGTATCTGGGGAGTGTTTGGTTATTGTAATCTATGTGTTTAATAAACTTTTGCAAAAGGGAATGCACTTTGGCATTGTGCATTCTATGGGCTTGCTCCTATCTTTCCCAGAACAGAGTTTCTCCTGCCTACATGCCAATGTTTTAGATAGTTTCAAATACAAGTCAGATATAATTCCTCTGTACTTCACTGCCTCCTTTTTAATATTCTTAATTTATTTCATCATTAAATGCATAGGAGCCAGGCTATTCCTTGCACAATAACACTAGCTGAAGGCTTAGCTGTATTAATTTCAAGTTAGCCTGATACTATTTGCAAGAGTCCTCATCTCTTGTCTTGAATGGAATAATAGATGCAGTTATGCAAAACTGATTCACTTAAAATACGAGGAGAAAGCAGCAATTGTAAGGCAAAAATGAAAGGATTGTTCTAGGTTTGTAGAGTGAAAAAACTCTGATGGAACTATGCATAACAGGGCTCATGTAAATAAGGTTAAATATTTTATATATTACTTATTTTGTAAGACTAAACTATATTAATGAGAAAGGGATGAAAAAGATGAGTTTATTCAAACAGTAGAACAGAACTCTGTGTAATATTTACACTTCTGCACTTAAATTTTCCAAGCACCACAGGAACAAGGTGGATATTTTTGTAATTTTATCATAATAAATAACCTGTAACCTAATTTCTCTGATAGTTCAGTTAAATATTTTCTTAAAAATATGCATACTGTTCCTGGATTTTCATAATAAAATGTTCCTTTGTTTAGGTTGGTAGACTTACTTTTAGTGAGGCATAGTTGTTTCTGCGGCTTTTAATTAAAAAAAAATAATCAGTGAGTCGTTTACTCTGAAGGGATATTTGTTGAGTATTAGTGTATTCAAATATACAGCATTTCCAGTTGGAGCCAGAAAGAACCACTTTTCTTCACCCTGCAATCCTTGGTGTCACTTGAACTGCTCATGTGACAACATTCTAATATGAAAAGAGACAATAGGCATTGTTGGCCCTGCATATTAATAAATAAGAGCCACAGTGTGTGCAAACAAAAGCTGCTTCCTGGAACACTGTGTCACAAGATTCCCAGGGTCAATCCTGATGGCTTTACTCTGATGAAAAGCTCTGCTGAAATCAATGAGCTTGATTCTCCTTACACTAATTTTACACCACTATAGAGTCATTACTATTACATAATCCCAAATTCTGATTTCAGGTTTGTTAGTGTAATTCAGATCAGCAATGATTTACTGATTAGAGAGTTATATCTGGTGTTACCCTTGGTCTCCCTAAAAAGGCTCATGTGAGCACAGAAAACAGGCCCAGATGCCACTGGGCATCTTTATGGGGTTGTAATTAGGTAGTAAAATCTGTATGAGTCACAGCAGAAGTTATGAGAGAAGAGCTCTTGAGGATTTTAAGCAAGTATCCCATCTTTCCACTGAGCAGGGAATGAATGGAAAGAGTTAGTACTATGTTACTGTCTCTGTGAGACTTATTACCCCTGTGTTTTTTCTCTAAACTCAGACTTACACTAAAGAAGAGTATTTTGCTTTCTTGCTTGTGTGCTTCTGAGTGCCCTCCTTGCCAGAATTGTTCACTTAATTTTTGGATTTCTAAGTAATAAAAGATAAAAGGCTTTCATATAAAAGGCAGAAAACCAGAAGCGGGACAATTCTCTTAGGAACAACAGGCAAACTGAGCTTTGTGCTCTTAACTAATACTTGTAGTTTTCTAAACTTTTCTAGTATTTATTTTCTAAACTGCAAATATACACACAGAAGTGTTACACCTCAAAAGAATTGTTAAAAGAAAGGTGATGAATAGCATACCTGTTACCTAGGAAAATCAGTTATAATCTGATCGACGGGTTTTTGTTCATGTTGGGGGATTGGACTAGACGATCTTTGAAGGACCATTCCAACACAAACCATTCTGAAATTGTGTTTTGTAGGGATGCCTCTGTATAATACTATACCAAAACCAGTTTTTTACCTCATTGTATTATTCCTCTCTAATCATCTTTGTGGTCCAACTGGTCCATGTCCTTTCTCTGTTGAGGACTCCAGAGCTGGACACAGTACTCCAGGTGGGGTCTCACAAGTGCAGAGTAGAGGAGCAGAATCACCTCATGTGACCTGCTGGTCACGCTTCTTTTGACGGAGCCCAGGATACGGTTTGCTTTCTGGGCTGTCAGCGCACACTGCCGGCTCATGTTGAGCTTCTCATCCGTGAGCACTCCCAAGTCCTTCTCCTCAGGGCTGCTCTCCAGCCATGTCTACATGCTATTGTAGACAACTGGTACTGACTGACCAGTACTTATTAATTAATTGATCTGCAGTCTGTTCCTCTTGGTTAATGTTTAAGAGAATGTCCAGACAATCAAATGAAAAGGTTGGTTTGTTGTTGTTTTGGGGTTTTGTTGGGGCTTTTTTGCTTGTTTTGTTTCATTTTGGTTTTTTAAATAAATCATAATTCAACACTAGTTCGGGACACAGAATAAAAAGAATGAGAGTAATGTGTTCTTTGCAAGATTCTTATCTCCTTTCAGAATGACTAAATATCATGGGCTTCTGTCACTTACTTTGTCTCCAGCCTCTGTCTCTAATGTATCTGAGCAGACTATTCAAGTTCCAAGAAATTCTCTTGCTGTTCAGAACCTCAGAAAGTACATCTGAGGTTTGTTTCTTTTTGGTCTTTGACCACTGTCAAACAGACAAGATTAATGCTAAGTAAAATGGCAAGGGAATCTTCCTTATCTCTGATTTTATCATGAGTTTGGACCTGCCCATGTGTGCATCAGACTCCTGAAGACTTAATCAAGACCCTGTTACAATGTAAAAGATAAATGCTGTAATATATACATGTGCAAATGTATGAAATTCATTAAAGGTTATGCCCGCATACATACACATTATCAGTATGACAGCTGATGTTATGATAACCCATGTTATCTAGTTCTGCTTGTCTGCTATGTCTTTTTCAGCACAAGAATTTAGCCTTGGAACAGTTTTTGTATATTACTAATACAAATGAATACAAACACAAAGAAAAGGAGAAAACTGTGTATTTATTAATAATTTGAGAATTCACTGATTTATGAGTTGTGCAATGAATTTTTGCTCTGAATTATGTTGACTCCTCTGTCTGTGTCAGTACAAACAACGATAAAGTGCAAGGTCAAGTCCTCATTAACATTTAAGTAGAATCACTCCTCTCTCATCTTTTGCTGATCTGAATTCATAACATAATTTCAGTTTTTAATAAAATAAATTATAACAACGATAAGTTTATCTCTGCTTTTCAAACAGACTGTCTACCTCTTCCAGACACCAGCAACTGTAGCTCTCATATTATACGATATAGAGCTCATATCATAGATATCATATCTCATATCATAGTCATAGATCTTTCCAGGTGACTAGGAAATCCATACAAATACAGATGAACCACAATTTTAGTTAAATTCTGAAATCCTAAAATATTATGCCATATTCCTATCCTGCTGAACTAGCTGCGACTAGGGAGATTACAGAGCATACCTTAGATACTTGGTCAAATTGTGTAATGGCTCCGTAATACTTGATAGAAACAAAGACTTGTGCTTGGCTGTGGTGGTACGCTATTTAGGCCAGTGCCCATTTAGACCATTTTCCTTCTATTTCTTTGTGAGTTCAGGTCTATAAAAGCAATACGGTATTTCAGCTGCTGCATTTCTCGGGGATTATTGTACTTGACGGGTGGTTAAACATCATTCGATGCATGCAATGATTGCTCAAATATGCACTGCCTATTGTGTTTTAGTGTTTAAATAGAACACTGGATCTAATGAGGATAAGTTTGTTTGAAGTAAGGTAGTCTTAGCAGCAGTGTTTATATGCAAAAGTGCATAAACACTATTATTTCTGTAGAGCCAGAAGTGAAATTCCTTCTCTACAGCTAGTTCTGCCTCAACACAGGCTTAAGTTTTGTGTCATACTCAGCTGATCACAGGACCACAAAATCATAATTATTAGTGACAGAGAAACCTATTAGGTAAGTCCCGTGGAGACCAGCACAGCATCACTGACATGGTAATCTCTCATAATAAATGTAGTCATACAGATAGTGCAAGTAATTGGAACTTTCTATTTCTCTATCCAGTTAATTCTGGCTGAACGCAGGCTTAAGTTTTGTGTTATACACAGATGATCAGAGAATCTCAAAATCAGAATTATTAGTGATAGAAAAACCTATTATGTAAGTCTCCCAGGGAGCAGCATGGCATCACTGACACAGTAATCTCTCAGGATAAATGCAGTTATACAGCTAATTTTAGTAGCTGGGACTTTCCTCAAACAAATACATACTTCTGAGACCATTTACATCTGATGTCACTACAAGAGAATTGTTCTGCAGCAGGACTTCAGCTTTGTTATTGAGGAAGGAACACGAACACTGGTACAGCAGCGCTGTATTTGGAGCAGCATATTGGCTTAAAGAGAATGGCAAAGATATAACAACTCAGCTTTTGTTCTTGTTTTTCCAGGCAGGATGTTTGCCTCTGCTAACTAATTACATAACTGATAGCTTTGCTTAGTCTTAAATGTCATGCTCTCGGTGGTGTGAATGGTGCACACAGATACGCTTGTGCCTTCAACACACAGTATAGTTTGTGCTTCTTTCTCTTTTCCCATGGATTTTTCATGTTGGACAAATAATTTATATAATCTTCCACCTGAAACCTTTCAGAGATATGTAGGTTGTATCTTTATTGTATCTCTCCTACGAAGACAGGCTGAAATAGTTGGGGTTGTTCAGTCTGGAAAAGAGAAGACTTCACAACGACTTTTTTGCAGCCTTCCAGTACCTGAAGAGAGCCTGCAGGGGAGTGGAGGAGGGACTGTTTGCAAGGGTGTGTAGCGGTAGGATGAGGGGCAATGGTTTTAAATTAGAGCAGGGTAAGTTTAGATTAGACTTTAGGAAGAAGCTCTTCACAGTGGGGGTGGTGAGACACCAGAATGTGTTGCCCAGGGGGGTAGTGTAGGCTCCATCCCTGGAGACGTTCAAGGTCAGTCTTGATGAGGCTCTGACCAACCTGATCTAGTTAGAGATGACCCTGCCTACTGCAGGTCCTTTGGACTAGATGACATTTAAAGGTCCCTTCCAGCCTAAAACACTCTGTGATTCTCTAATTTATTGGAAACTAATGATAGGTAAAATGACCACAAATTAGTGTGTATGTAGCAATTCAACATGCAGGAATAGAGCCACACATAAATATAGGTATGTTGGTGTCATGCCCATGTAACCATAGACCTGTCTTTGACTATGATCAGCAGAACAAGCAGCTTATCTCAGGATTTCTAAAACAAAAATTTGTTGTATTATTCCACACATTTCTGCAGAAGGTGGTGGACTAGACTGCCTGCCAAATCAAGAGATTAAAGAAGCAAGTGCTCTGGATCAGAATGGCTCTGCTCACAATAGCCAAAGGTATTTGAATTCTGGTCATGGAATGCCAGTTCCCCAAGTCCCAGTCAATTTAGCTGGATCAAGAACATGAGCGAATGGGGTCTTTCTCCTCTCAGTACAGAGGGTGACAACAGTTAGATACAGCAAGGCATTCTACCTGCCTAAACAGCTGTCTTCCTTCTGTTCTTGCTGTGGCTGCAGACATTCAAACAAAAGGTTAAAGCTGACTCTCAGACTGTATTTTGACTGACTGAGACTAGACCTTGAAAATCTGGTATGACTGTCATCTTTTAAATGTTTATCATGGGGTAAGTTCTTCCCTAAACAATGACAGCACTTAAACTTTTAGGCAGCAATTACAATTGTGGGTCTGCCAAATGGCTGCTATTAACCGAGGTGTGCCTGCTTGACCTTTCTGGCATCTGCCATGGAAGAGATCTCAGGGTTACAAGGAGCAGCAAGAGAACTCCTTTTCTTAACTGGACTACATAACAAACCTTTGAAGGTGTCCACATTGACCAAACTGTCAGGAATGGGCAGATCCGTATGGTGGCACCTGATCTCTCACTGTTATCCTTGGCCTTTTCATCAAATCACCTCTGTGCATTGCCAGTTGGTTTGCTTGATCCTGTAACCAGATCCTGCTACTCTGACACAACACTGTACAGCTTAGAGTTTCTCTGTGAAAGATTAGAGAGTCCCCAGTCAGGTCAGGGGTGAACCTAGATTCTGATACAATCCTCCTTTAAACATGAAAAACAGATTAATCACTTTTTTTAAGGCTGAAGTACATGTTCTGTTTTACTTAATAGCAGACTGAAGGGTGCAAGCGCAGAAACTGACAGCTGGAGCTGGGACTGAAAATGGTGAAGTTTGGATGATGTTTAGGTCTCCGCTGGCAAGGCACAGCTGGCCACAGCACCACAAGAGGGTAGGAATATAAGTTAGGGACCATGTTCTCAGAGAAGCTTATAGAAGGTTTGGGAGGAAATTCAGGGACTGGGGTTTGTGATCATAATGTCTTCACATTTTCACAGAGATTATCTTTTGTTATTAGTATTCCAGAAATGTAATTTGAGGTATGCCCTAGACCTCTGAGCATGGTGGCTAAGTTGACACAAATAATTTTAAAGTAAAAGGCTGCAGTGAAGACAGAGTCATAAAAATACCAGTCCATCTTCGTAACACCCACAAGAATTAAATGTTGCTTCACTGTGAGCAGTCAGCTGTTGCCTAATCTCAGTGTCGTGTGCTACGCAATAGCAACTGAAACACACTAATAGAACTAATAGGGGAATTTTAGCAGATAGAATGAAGCCAGAACACCAGGCTTTATGTACATATTTTACAGTGTTGAAAAACAACTGTGAAACCCTAAATGTCCACAAATAATAAGGACCTTAGCTTTTATGTTGGTCTGAAAGCTCACCTGGAACATAACATCCTGTAATGCTTAATAAGTGGTGATTTAACATTAATTTCAGAATAATACCACTTTTTTACTCTCATTGATGAACTCAATCACACACAAGTATTTTTAAGGTATTCCACTCCAGATGTGTTAACGTATACACACGTGGCTTAAATATGGACTAAAATGTAAGCAACGGATGTGTGTCATACAGCAGAATGACAAAAACAAATTAAACTCTATCAGACAGTTACCTGATCTATACAGATGAGTTTTAACCAGTAAGACTAAACTTTTAGAAGTCTATTAATTATAAATATCTGGTTATATAAAACAGTTTTACAACATTTAAGAAAACAGGAAATCTGAATCCAGTTTTTCTAGATTCAAAAACTGACCATTCCACTTAGAAAATGATTAATACAATATCACCTAACTTTAGCTGCCTGAAAGGCAGATATTAAGGCTCATATGATCTATGTAGGCTCCATCTTAAGTCAATGGAAAGATACAGATGGAACCAGAGGTCTGTTCATCTTATTCTGCTTTCAGTGTCTAGAAACTGTCTTTGCTGGTTACAGACAGGGATGGAATTTGATTTGTAAACCAGGTTGCAACTGCTCATGTGGCTCAAGTTAAGTGAGGAGATTCCTGTGCTCAGATTTAAGAACTGGGTGATAGCAGAAGGCAGACAAATACAGTTAGTTTTAATACCTACAATAACAAGATAAAGGATAAGGGGCTATAGTATTTTATGACTTGCAAATACAGTATTTCAGGCAGAGTATGCAGGTTCATACCGTAAGTAGCTACATATTGGAGGAATATTTCTCTAGGTTGGCTGATGCAAAGTAGAACATGATATAATGTGTGACAGAGATCTGCACCATTGAATGTTCTTGTTCTAGCAAGATTAATAGTTTTGAGCACTGATAAATTTTGGACTGGTGCAAATTTAGGAATGGATGTGTTCAGTGCCCAAAGTAAGAGATGGCTTTTATTTCCATGTGGGTGAGTTCTTGCATTTCAGGTACATCTAATACAGATACAATATGCTTGAGGGTATCATTCAAATTTGCCACTGTCACCATTAAAAATACTTTGCCAAAAGTGTTTTTCATAATGAGAACTCTATAGAGATTTCCATTCATAAAAGATAACATTTAAAACACAGAAGAGACCACCATGGAAGAAGAACATTTAGCAAAGACAGCTAGGGGGAAATGGAAAGTTAATGGGCAGTCAAAGGCTTTTATTTAATGTAATATAAATAACATATACTGCAACAAAAAAGGCTTTTATCTGAAAATAATCCTGATGGAGAAAGATATGCAGAACTTGTCTTGAGGGAATTTGTTTATTGGTCCTGACATTTGGAATTCCTGATGCAGACATCTACTTGGAGTAATTAGAAGTTTAACATAACTCAAAGGCTCAAAGCTACTAAAAATATTTCCACAATGATTCTCTGGCTTCTTCAGGCCCTAGCTGAAACACAGCAGCCAATATACAGCTACCAATGAAACTGATGGAAACTGTGCCTAGCATGACAGCTTTTGATTAGACTGTACTTTCTTCTTTTTTACTTTGAAGCATTTCAATCTAAAACCTCTAGGAAATTAAAAACAACTTTCTGAGGAAAGAAAGTGAGGAGGAAGGGAAAGACATTTTTTTCCCTGTTTTCCTCAATTAGGCATAACACCTAAACTAGTTTGACCAACTCTACATACTTCTATGTCTGGAAACACCTGTTCTACGAAGGGGTTCAGACAGTATTTAAAAAATTCTTTTATTAGGTACACTGCCAGCACCATGGGTAGTTAACTACTGTAAATTCATCCTGGATGAGATTTGTGAACTCTGTATGGTTTAGCTGAAATTTATATTTGTCTCAAAAGTTACTCACTCCCTGCCTGTGGTGTAACATCTCTCAGACTTGGCTGGAGCCATCCCTTTATCTGATTTTGAAGACTGTAGAGATCACACCCTTATCTGCCAACAGTGAAGAAAATTATTAAAATTTGTTTGTGAAATAAAAGACAACTTTGACACATAAATATTCTTCTTTGTTCTTTAACGTTTTCTTCCTTCTTCAGTACCCAAAGACATCTACAAACTCAAGCCACTGCACACATTCACAGGGGCTATAAATGTTAAACAGCTTATCTTATTAAGCTATAGTAACATGTCAAAATTAAAGGAAAAATGAAGCTATGAGAAAGCGTACTATGTCTCTTATTTCTGAGCAACTTAGTGTTACATAAGCTAAGAAATGCAATCTTATTTATTTATTTTTCACTTTCCAGGTCAATTATTCTTAATTCAAATACTTTTTGAACAGAGAGTGTTGGAACATTGATATATTTGTCTCACTGTAGCACAAAGATTTATTTTAAGCTTAAGGAAACATGGAGATTGGGTCAAATATTGTGGTTGAGTTTTTGTGAACTAACACTCAGTTTCAGGAGGACAATATATTCTTTAAGTCATATGCATTACTAAATGTTGCTAAAAACCTCTTACTGCAAGGGCAACTTAATTTTCTTAGCTTTTCAATAGCCCTAAACCAAGTTCTACTTAGTTTGTTCCACTATCAGAGAAGTAAAAATTCCTGTAGAATTCCCCTCTGAAGGTTGTTTTTTTTCCCCAGAATGTCTTGAAAAGTAAAAGTAAAATTAAAAAAAAGACAATTTAGAAATGAATTGTATTATTATAATTTATAATTAGATGACACCAAATTGAGGTCACCAGTCAATATGCTTAAGGGCACCTAGAGAGACCTTAAGGGAGGGTGAGGCACAAGAACGGTGAGGACTGTCTCTAAGAATGCCCTTCCATTAGATGGCCAAACGAGCAGTGGCACAGGCTGCCCAGGGAAATTGTGTAGGCTCCTTTCCTCCTCAGGTCCTTTCCTCCTTATCCCAGCTGGATGAAGCCCTGAGCACCTGGGCTGACTATGGCTGTGAGTAGCATATTGGACCAGAGATCTTTGAAGCCTGAATTATTCTATTAGCCTCTTATACTGTGGCTCTATGATTATTTTATTTCTTAAACACCTAAATATTCCTAAGTAAATGAAATGTCTATATGTATTTTATCATTGTATGTGGTTTTTTTTACTATCTCTTAAACCTTGTAGAATATTCTATAGAATATCCTAATTGAGTCACATGTGATCCAATTTCCATTGATTATGCTTACTATCCCAGTTCACGTATCTAGAGTGATATATGAAAGTAGATTGGCACTGCCTGTGCAGGCTAAGACATTCAAACTTGTGCTCTTGCTTTTTCTCCCCACATCTCCTCAGATGTGAAGGTTTTATTAACAGCCTGACCTGCTGCTGTTAGTTAATATGTACTGAAACAGTTTTGATTGCAGTCCTCATGTAAAAGGAAAACCGCAGTCACTGCAGCTTTTTCTGATTCATCAGTCAAATCTGAGCCAAAGGAGCATGTTGCCTTTTCTGGCCCTGCTGTGCTCAGTGGCAATAGGCTGCCATTAATCAAATGGGGCTGTCAGAACAAACTTAGAAACTTCAGAGAAAACCGGCCTTGTAGCTGACAACAGCTTGACCACGTGCCTTACTAGGAAGCTGCTAATGGACTACAGAAAACTGTTAATCAAAAGGTGAAGAATTTGAAGCAGATACTGAGTGGTCATGCAGGCAGCGAAACCACCAGTGGCGAGCTAAGCTGATGAGCCCAAAACTCACTAGTGCAAACCAGTTCACATTTAATTTTCAGTTTTAGTGAAAGCATGACATCTGACTTCTGCACACTGACCAGGGGAACAGGAGGCTGTTGCAACATCTATTTACAGCAAAATCAGGGAACAAAATCAGCATCTCAGGAGTCAAGCTGCAACCCCAGAAAACTCCCAGAGGAGCAAATAACTCCTTACAAATGGTGGAAATTTGCTTAAAAACCCAAAAGAGCACGTGCGAGGCCTCTCGAACATTCCCTCCCCATCAGATGGTGCCAGGGTGGTCTTTTGAATCTCACCAAGATGCTCTGACAGATTTCCCAGGCGACTGACATCAAAGGTGGCTGGAGTCACCGAAGAACTCCCAGAGACAGGCAGCTGAGTGCCCAGACATGCATTCCTCCCCACAGCTCCTTGCTAATCCGCACTGTGGAGCCACCTCCGCCTGACATGGCAGTTGGGGTCAGCAGTTGAGGCCTGGGGGTATCTGCTGTGCCTCCCCGCAGCATTGCTACCGCTTCCACGGTGCTGCAGTTTCCACAAGTTATCAGCTGTGAAAGGCTGTATCTGTTTTATTTTGTTTGCTTGCCATCTGTTGTGTGCAGCTTGCTGTGTTTCGTCCTGTCCAAGGGGCCGCCTCAACAGCAGTGGGGGCCATGGCCTTTAGCTTGTTCTTGCTGGGAAGAACAGGAGGTTTCTGACAGAGCGTGGGGCTGAGTCCTCCCTGGGGGAACCTTCTGGAAGGCGGGTGAGGGTAGCTGTGTGAGGAAATGACCAAGTGAGGAGTGAAGCCTCAGGGAGAGCAAAGCTTGCCAGCTCATGGGAACAAGGAGGAAGCAGGTATGCAGCCAGGTACCCCAGGAGGGAGAGGTGGTGGCTATGGGCGCCCGCCTGT
Organism: Pedionomus torquatus; assembly: GCA_013398155.1. Lineage (NCBI taxonomy): Eukaryota > Metazoa > Chordata > Aves > Charadriiformes > Pedionomidae > Pedionomus > Pedionomus torquatus. The sequence goes on from VZRU01011286.1 coordinate 22,426, forward strand.
AGCAGCACCAAATCTTCTGCTACCTAGCCAGCCCCAGAGCTGATGGGCTGCAACCAGTCGGGAGGAAAGGACATGACCTGGAAGGCAGAGTGAGAGAACTTGTTTACAGGCTTTTTACTTCTTCTTCCTCTCTGTTTGGCAACCTGCGGGAAGGCGTGGGTTGCTCAGCCTGCTGGTGAGACATGACATCCCAGCATAAGGCCAGGCCCTGGAGCCCTTATCCTCACTTTGTCTTTCACCACAAACAAGCTTTATCCCAAGGTGTGAAAAGCTACAGGAAAATCCAATATCCTCTACCCAACACTACATTCACCATTGGTATACGCATTGATACATGTATACCTCCAGCAGACTATGTGTACAGGATCTTTTCATTTAGATAAAGACTATTTGGCAAATGTGTGGAGCCACCATCCTATGACAAACAGTGAAAATTTGCATGAATACCTGAGACCTAATTTGTGAAGTTTCACTCCTTTGTGTGAGCAGTATGGATGAAGAAGCCTGCTGGTCTCCAGCAGCAGCATCTCTGGGGCAAAATCTGTATGGGAATAATACAAATAAAAATTACCAAATGCAGAACCAAGTCTAAGATTAAACTTAAAAAGTAGTATACAGGAATCCTAAAAAGGCAGGTTTAACATGGAAAAAATTATAGTTGTCTGCAGCTGTTTTGTTCAAGAGTGAATCCACAGATCAGAAATGGATCCTTCTTCAGCTGCACAAACCCTTAACCCTGCAGATGAGCAGAAGATGTGCTTATCCCTCAGCTGACAGCACATTTAGTGAGGTAATGTAGAGTTGCTTTTACAACCCCCTAATTGTAGGCAAAAACCATTGCTGCCATATGTAACTTCAAATAAATGCCCAGTGACAGTCTGCGTGGGTGCAAGAAATTAGCGTATTCTCTGCATGGTGTGAATTGCTTTAGTCACCAACGGCTGTAAAACTGAGAAGTGAAGGCTGTGAAGGACAGCTTACTTGAAAATAAGGTTTTTGTGGGAGGCACACTAGAATCCACGGGAGGGAAAAAATCAACTCAAACATTTAGCATTTAAATAAATCTTAACTTTTAAGGAAAGTGTATGTGGAGAAAAAGGGTGCCTCTTATATTAGTTCTCTGTGCTAAACAGCTTAATTTCCAGCTTGGATTAGTGGAAAGTAGTTTCAACAGATTTCAGATGAAAATAAGTATCCGGAATGCAGGTGTTTTTTCTTGCCTTTAAAAAAGCGTTTTGCAGGAAATTAAAATATCAATTATATTTTAGCCTGCCCGTTCTAATAAGACGGAGCTATAAGACTAAGTGTCACACAGAATATTTGGAAATAGTTACCATTAAAGCAGAATCTTTGAAACAGTAATAAATGGCAGAAACTAGGTCTGTTCTAGGATAGTTCGAAGTACCAAGATCCCAAGTTTTAAAAACCTCAAGAATTGTGAACAAAACTAATCTATGGTAACTAAAGTAAAATAAATGTATTTGTGGCAAATCCTTTTTGCCTAAGCTACGTGTAGTCATTTAAGGACATTGCAAAAACTAAATATTTGTCTTCCTTGAGACTAGTATGTGATATTTCCGGCAGAACATTTGCACAAAGATTCTAAAGATCCAGTATTAACTGGAAAATGGTTTGACATCAATCCAACACATGCAGCTTTTTCACTCAGGAAAATTCTTTTAGAATGTTAAAGTAGTATTTCATAGTTGCAGATGCAACTCTTTACTTAAGTTCCAAGAAAGACTAAATTAAACACTAAAAAAAACCAAAAACCCAACAACCATGCCTTTAAGCAGGGTTTACAACCTGGGAAAGATCAGCAGACCATGTTTGAGAACAGATTAATTTATCCTTAGCTAATTATCCCATAAGGTTCAGCTGAGCTGCCAGCACCACTAACAGTCAAGACATATGACAATGGATTGTTCTGTCTGTTTGATGAACTCATTCACTGAACACGTTGATTTCTGGCTGTGCATGTACAATAAAATCTAGCCAGTCAATAGTGCTACTACTCATCTCATTCAGATCATTTTCTGGCTTTTTGTTATGGCTTATTATTTTCAACCTAATTTTTGCATCATTCTGTCTAGTTTAAGGAGAATTCTAGCAGTTAAAACTGGTGTGTTCTGGTTCTTAGTCTGCTGCTTATTATTTGTATAGTTGCAGCAGCTCTGACTTCAATTTGCCCATCTGTAAACTGGAATAGTATTTAAATGTCTCTGGCGATCTTTTAAACTGTAAAGTATTTCTCACAGTGAAACCCAGACACACTGCAAAGGATCATAATTATAATCTTCAAGATATATGCTTGTTCATTTAATTGTAATGTGCCATGGCAAGCATGTTTTGATCTGAAATATGTAGACATAAAAGTAATCATTCAGAAAAAAATCAGGACCTTTTTCTTTTCAGTATATAAAAAGATTAAAAAACCTGAAAATTTAATGGAAAGAGCTTGAAGATCATGTTAGTTTCCTTTTATCTTTTAATTGCCTGATAATATACATATAAATATGAATAACACTGAAATTATTAAAGCTAATACAACTAGCGTGGGCCTTTTTTTTTTTGACATAACTATGAATAAATCACTCTTGCTAAAACTACCACTTTCTGCAGAATCAGAGCCTGTTTTCATTGATATCAACCAGTCATTACTACTGACATTAAAGAGAAAAAGACATGGCCCTTTATACTGAAAACTTGAAAGTACCCTGGATCCTAGTCAAAATATGGATACAGATTGCTTTGAACTGAGGTACACAATTAAGTTTAACTGCTATATTATTTCCTCAAAAGCCAGACCTTAGACTGAGAGCAACATAAATCCTTTTCAGTTTAATATCTGTTTTTGTTAACCAATAAGGTAAAAATGGAAAACAATTTCTTTAAAGCTTTAGATAAAATATATATTGCTACCTGCAGAATGAGAATGGGTAATGTTCTCTTTTTTAGGAGTGTAATAAAACTAGAAAGTAAACCAGCTTTGCACTGACAGCAAACAAAGAGGTACTATTCATTAGATTACAGCAAAAAGGAAACTTTAAAGAACTGGCTTAATTATGGCAGTTGGAGAGTCTGAAAAGAAGCATGGGAACATGACTTCCAATAACTAATGTTATGACTAGGACTATACATAGAAAAAGCACATACATATGAGAGAGAGATATTTGTTTACTACAGCAACCTTTGGCTGTAAAGGGGGAGATGGAAAAATTCTCTATATCATTAAAAACACTTCAGCGGATAGAAAAGAATTTCCTCCACCCCTTCCTCCTTTCTTCATTATCTTCTGTTTTGTTGGTTTTTTTTTTTCCCCAACAAAACTTTCTAGTAGATAAAAATGTAGTATGACATGGGATTGGAAGAGATCTCAAGCGACATTATGTTATTGTCATTAAGTTTCTGGCCCACAAACCCCCTTGGTTTTCAACAAATGCAAATTTAATGTATTAGGATGATATGTGATATTAAATCCAAGAGGGCAAAGTCTTTCAAACATGCCCTATTGGAAAACTATAATACCATAGGTTTCATAGATTATATGTTTCTCCAAAACTGGCATAAAAG
>VZRU01011286.1:27718-50943 GCA_013398155.1 Pedionomus torquatus
GGTCTTCCTTGTCTGTAAGTACAGCAAAATCCTCAAGAATCAAAGTGGCTTTTCATAATTATATTTAGTTAAGAAAATAAAAAGGAACAAAGGCCAAGAAGCAGATACATCATATAGTCTGTAGAAGGAACTCCTTCCTCACAGATAGATGACCTGGAAGTACTGCAAATTTCAAAACACGGATGTACAATAAAATGAAAGCAAGAAAAACACGATGTGCTGATACTCTCTTTTTGATCTGAAAAAAACCTTCACCACTGCCATCTGAAAGTGCAAGCCCCTCAGTGTTGCAGATGTTTCTGAAACTATAGGCTGAGGCTATTGGACTTCCTTAGATCATAGTAATTTTACAATAATTTTCATTACTTGGTGTATCATTCTGTGATTCTGTGATTCTGTATGAATATGTTGCACATTTATTATCTTTGTTTTGTACAGAATAAAAATTGCACCCCAAACCTCAGTGACAAGAGGGTTTAGGTTGCCAAACTAGCAAGGCCAATGCTACCTTTAGAAAATGATCTCACTAATTATGTCCAAGTATATTCTCTCAGCATGAAAACAGTCAGACTTGAGCACTTTCTCCTCCTTGCCATCGTTTGTATCGTGTCACTCTTTCCAAATACAGTCCTTCTATAGTTTAGACAACCACATGACCTGTGTAATCAGTGTTTTCTCATCTTCCCTACTGAAAAAATCCCTACCAGAAAAGAGGCTTGGTTTTTAGAAATAGTTGTTATACAAATTTAATTTCATTGAAATATTGTTTATTCTGGAAATTGTAATTGCTTGGTAGCTGTTCTAATGATAAGGGCATAAATGTATATCCTATGTGACTAACGAAACTAATGAACTGCCCAAATCTTAACAGATGGATTCTAATTCAGACTTCCTTTGGACTGTTGATTTATTACACTGTCTTCAAACAATCATTAGGTAGTTTTAAATAATAAGTTCCAAAGCACAATCACTTTTTTTTCTTTTGTTCCTTAGGTTGAGTAGCTGTTCGTATGGGAACTAAAGAGAAAAAGCTGTCATTCATTCCTCTCATATCCTTATTTCCATTTCCTACCAGTCTTGAATTAGTGATCAGATATCTCCATTAGACAATACTTAACGTCGTCAATACTGAATATGATTGAGTATTCCATCTCTAATATGTAGTAGGATAATTGATTATAGATGTACAGTTAAGAATAACGCAGTTTTATGTTTTGACTTTTTAATCTACATTAAATGTGAAAAAAATACGTTCTAAATTGAATTCCTTACTGTCACGAAACAGCCGTAAAGCAGTACAATTATTTAACTGTTTATCCCCATGCAGTATGGGGAATATGCACAATAAATTAGAGATATGCATGCACCTGCAGGCCTGTGATCTTGTTGGGATCATAGATATGTGGTGGGTTGCCTCCGTGACTGTAGTATTGCAATGGAGCGTTTTTAGGAAGGACAGGAATTCCATCCCCAAAAATAATGGCAGGCAAAATGCCTAGAGTCCTATGTGGATGAACAAGTAGCTCCTGGCCAAACTTGAACACAAATGGCGGAAATCATACTTGACCGGGCTGGTAAGCTTATATGATGCAGTGAATGACGGTTGCAGGGAGAGAACTTCATTAAAGCCTTTAACACTCTCCTCCATAAGATCCCCCATAGACAAGGGATGAGCAGATGGTGAGGTGGATGAAAAGCTGGATGGATGGTCAGGTGTAGAGGGTGGTATCAGTAGTGCAAAGTCTATTTGGAGGCCAGTGACTGGTACCCCAGGGATCAATACTGGGTCCAGACCTGTTTAGCATCTTCATTGATGAGCTGGATGATGTGTCAGGGTGTACCCTCAGCAATTTTGCAGGTAACACCAAACTGAGAAGAGTGGCTGATATGCCAGTGACTGATGCTGCTATCCAGAAAGACCTTGACAGGCTGGAGAAATGGGCTAACAGGAACATCATGAACTTCAACAAAGAGAAGTGCAAAGCTCTGCACCTGTGGAAGAGCAACCAGTATATGCTGTTGACACCCATTTGGAAAGCAGCTTAGCAGAAAAGGCCCTGGAGGTTGAATATGAGCTAGAAATGTGCCCCTGCTGCAATGAATGGTATCCTGCATTAGACAAGGTATTGGCAGCAGGTTGAGGGGGGTGATCCTTCTCTATTATTCACCTCCGGTGAGGCCACACCTGGTGCCTTGTGTCCAGTTCTGGGCTACCCGGTACAAGAGAGACATGGACATATTGGTAAGAGTTCAACAAAGGGTCACAAAGATAATTAAAGGACAGCAGTACCTCACTTATGAGGAAAGGTAAAGCAAGCTGAAGCTGTTTATCCTGGAGAAGAGAAGGCTTGGGAGATTTATGTTAATTTATATAAACACTTGAAGTGAAGTTGCAAAGACAGAGCAGGTGTGGTGCTCAGTGACAGGACCAGGGGCAGTGGGCTCCAAGTGCTGCATATGAACATCAGGAAACACTTTTTTACTGTGAAGGTGATTGAGGACTTCAATAGGCTGCCTGGTGAAATTGTGCAGTCCCCCCTCCATCCTTAGAGATATTCACTAACCATCTAGATGCAGTCCTGCACAAGTGGCTCTAAGTGGCCTTGCTGGAGCAAGGGGTTAGAAGCAACCTGGAGGAGGGTTGGAAAAAGAGACGCTGAGAAGTCCCTTCCAACATCAAAAATTCTGTGGTTCTGTGATACTAACCCAATATGATTCCTTCACTAGTTTTAGCAAGCAGTTAAAAGTTTCTCAGTAATACAGATTGTACCTTGACTGCAGCTTGATAGAAGAATGATCATCAGAATCACTATTTTGGTTTGGGGCCATAATGTAAAGAGTGAAGCAGTAATAAAGCTGTACCCACCTACACTACATATGATTGGTTTACAAGTGGTTCTGGTATGGACAAACCCTGGATTCTTTTCAGATGTACCTAAACTGTAAGCTGTGACGAAGGTGCATCACAATATCTAATTGGGACACACAGATTCAAAGCAAGAACTGTGGAACTTTTTGTGGCTTTGGGCTATTTGTGCAATGTCAGTGTTAATTTCAGAGGTGAAAGAAAATTCTGTCTAAAGTACCAGCCTGTGTCTAAATTCTGTCTAAACTCCAACCTGTGTTGATTTTGGGGGTCTCAGCAACAAGAGCTTTGAGTTACTGGCTGGCTCTTGTTGCACCAGATTTCTTGCTAACTTAGGCATAGCAAAAATATCAATGTTTGTGGCTAGTCTCTCTAGTGTTATGGTAATATCACTCTTAAAAAGTCTATCAGGGCTGTAACTGTGTTTAAAAGTCACTGGTTTGGCTCAAATTGTAGTGAGAGTCTTTTCAGAACACATTGTGCAAAGTTCTTGCCTGTATGTTGCTGGAGGCTAGCATTAACTGTGTTGATGTTTTCTTAAGAGCAGAATAGCATTGTTTCATGGCATTACAGAATAATAACTGCATTTAGTTAGCCCCTGGAACCATCATCCATTCTGTTGACATTATCTTTTGGCTATCTGTAATCGATTTAAAATCAAACAACAGTGTTATATAATGTGCACTCTATAACATTATTGTCTTGTTATTAAAGTTCTCAGCTGACCTTGTGAGCTGTTACTCTTTAGCTTGCCTAGACAGAGCTCTCAGGTGAAGCTTTCATCAAATTCTCAGGGGCTGATGCCTTCATGGCTGCAATAATTCAGCTAATAGGCCATGTAGCTTGGACCTTTGTGGTCTGTCACATTGCAAAGTTGTATGGAAGTCATTGTATCACCAAGGGTATTGTCAACATTTTGTTAGGACAAAAAGTGGTGGTGCTTTTAATGAATTACAGGTTCATCTAGCCTAGTGTCCTATGTTTAGTAGTCACAACTGGAGGTATTTGTGAAAGGTATAGCAGCATATTGTCCAGTATTTCCCAGCTACAGATAATAGCCAATTCAGTTGTAATTTGTTCAGATGCATCATAAAAGATGATATATTTTCATTCAATACCCCTTGAGAGATGTTTCTTCTCAATTTGTCTAATCTCATTCAGACAATTTTTTTTGGGGGGTGGATGCACAACATCCTGTGGCATCGAGTTCCTCAGCTTAATTGCATGCTGTGTGGAATAGCCCATATTTATTTTTGACAAAATACTTCATAATTGTACTTAATGCACATTTACTGTTGTATTAGGAAAGGCAATAAATTATCATCGTTTATTTACTTTTTCTGTTTAATGTATGGCTTTATGGTCTTTAATTATGTCCGTCCTCAGACATTTCTTTTCCAAGCTGAGTTATCCACATAGGAAACCTATTCCGTATGCTTGGTCATTCTTTTGCATGTTTCTCCAAAATCTTTGATTCTAATTTATCTTTTTAAGATGGGTAATATGTTAAAATCACAAGAAATACACAAAGTATTCAAACTGTAGGTATCGCAATACTGCATTATATATGGTAAAGCAGTAAGATTTTCTGTTCTGTTCCCTGCTTTGTTTTTCTGTTATCAAGAACTGACATAATGTTTTCACAGAACTAGATAAACTGTCATAAACTAAAAATCCCAGTCCTGTTTGTTATCAATTTGTGGTCACTCGCTGTACATGTAAATTTAGGATTACTTTTTTCCTGTGCTTCACTTTGCTTTTATCTACACCGCATTTCCTCCGCTCTTTAATTGCCCAGTCACCCTTTTCCTTCTCTGCTTCCTTATAGCTTGTTTTTACTGTTCTGAATAACCGTAAAGAGAAGATTTGTCAATTCAATACCACTGTTTTTCTCAGATAATTTATTAACATGCTGAACAGTCTGTCCCGTGTCATTAGGACATACTCCTTTTTTTTTCACAGGAGTATGAACTATCTGTAATTCTTTACCTCTTTATTGTAGGATATTTCTCTGTTGTCATAAGCTCTCATCAGGGGTCTGGAAATCTCTCAGCACTAAGAAATTTACATGGCTACGTCATTGCAGATAGAGTGGTTGCCAAATCTGGTGACAGTTGCATCTGGTCCCAGACTGACATTTCTTCCTGGTTTGACTACTACTTGTAGTGCCCCTGAATTATAAAGGAAGGTTTACAAAAGCTGAGGCCTTATCTAGCCACCATAATCTGTCATACTATCAGTATAATGACTCTGAGACTCAGCTTTGCCTATAAAAGACTGGCATACTTCAAACATTCTCAAGCTGTATGTGTTTGGTATAAAACACACTTTGAAGTTTAATCACAACCATAAACACTTATTGCTTTATTTACTGTATGTGTGTTCAAAGATCATGTATTGTGTATGCAGTGCAATGGCTCCGCATCAAGAGACTGAGACTTTCTTTTCCTGACATTTTTATCTCATCATCATCCCACAAAGATTTTCTGCCTTAGTAGGCTATACTGATTTCTTTTGGACTGCCATAGACTTTAAAAGTAGAAATCTACTTTGTCAGCTAGAAACTTTAGTGATCCTGGAAATGAAAAGCATAGCAGGATGCTACAGTAGATGGTGAGGACAGGACAATCAAGGAAGAGGTAGTAATTTTCCAATAATTAGTTTAACACTTCAAAAATTTTAAAAAATTTAGGTAGTCCAAATACACTGTAATTAAACTAATAGCAAATGTTTAGATAATCGAATAATCATATTTAAAGTTTTCTTTCCAATTTGCATGGGGTTATTGTTGAAAATAATGATTTAAACTCAACACTGCAGAAAGTTGTTTTCTGTCTTTCAAATTAAGAGTTTTAAAAGTCATGCATACATTGGAATTACAGTTTCAGCTTGAACTAGGTATTCACAAGCTTTTTACCATTCATTCAGCACTAATGTAGTAAATAACTGGATAATCTGTAAAACATATAAGCAGAAGAAAAAATCCAAACTTTGCAAGCTTTTAGTAAGCCTGAAAAGCAGAAAATTAATTACCTATTCACAGCACTATATACTTACTTTTCTTTTTGAAGAGAGGACATAATTGAGGGCTCAGATTTTCAAGGTGGGAAGAAAGAATGCTTACAGACCTGTAAGGAATGTATATAAAGTAGTACAAGAGGCTAGAGAGGAGCTGAAGTGTCTCTAGTTTCAGCAACACACTGATTTTCCTAGTGATTTTAAAATCTTTACAAGGTGTGTCTTTACTTCTCTCACCTATATTTGGCAATCCCTAGGTTGAAAACTAGAAATAGTTCAAACTGTGTTTTTGCCCTTTCAAAACTATGGGAGAATTTTTCCTCCCCAAAAGACGGTAGGACTTTCACACTGAATCTGAGTTGACTGAATCCTGATACATTTTTAAGATCATACCTTTGGAGCTGGTTCTAATCTTGCTAGTAAAAACAGAAGCAAACTAATTAAAATCAAATGGTAGTTTCAGATAGATGACATTTAAAATTACAGCATCTATTTCATTGCTAAACAACAGAGTTTAGTTTCTTCATTCAAGGTGCTCAGATATGAAAATCAAATTCTTATTGTCCCGTGTGAATGTCTTATAACTTAGCCTGTACATTTTATAACAATTTTGCATTTCTATTTATTACTTTAGCATGTAGAATTATGCATACCTTTGGTTATCATATTATCATAATTATAATAAAAGTCTAGCTAGTACTTTCATTTTTTTAATACACAAGAAGTTAGAATTGGAAAATTGAATTTTTTTGTGCATTTGTAATCTACACTTATGATGGGTTTTTTTTAATATGAAGACTGAGGGCAGACTGCTTAACTGCACACTAGTTCAGGGTTTTTTTTAATTAATTTTTTTTTCTGTTATATCCCATATTCTGAAATTTCTGTACAGTTGTACACACACTCAAGTGTTCTGGAATGTGCATCACTGTGTTAATGAAATCTGTATATCCAGCACTATAGAAATCGTAAACTAAACTGGATGATAATCCCAAGCCATTATATACATTGGTATAATATATAACACATAATTTAAGTTTATATAATATTAAGTTTATATTATTTAAGTTATATCATATTGAAACTCCTAAATAAAAAGAATCAAAGTCTGGATTCCAGGGCTTTTTTTCTATACAAGCTGTAAAGGTCATCTCTGTTGTCCTCCTGAAAGGCAGGTAGCTAACTCCTTTCATTTCCATGGTTTATTCATCCAGAAGATAAATACAAGTATGCCATTTTGGGATATAAAGGTAGGACATTTTTCACAGAATATCTCACCTCAGAGAAAGAAACATATTCTGGCTGAGAAGAATGACATTTTGATATGCTTGTAGACTCTACCTGCATGGTCTTTTGTCACATCTAAAATTTCTCTGGGGTCCTGAGGGCAAATCCCTTTTCTGTCTTACAAGGAAATGACTTTACATTTTTCACTGTATGTTCTGCATTAAGGAGAACTGTAATAGGATTTCCAGATTTGTGCAGGTCTGGAGCAAAAATAGCTGAGTTTATATCAGAATGGTCTCAAGAATTTCTGAAAAATCCTCCCCCAAATTTCTCTGTGTAGCTATTGACTGCACTGCAGTGACTTTTTGGCTTAACTATCATGGTGTGCCACAGTACACTATAGAAGAAACAGGTTAGGAAAAGTACCCATTAAAGAGAAGTACCAAAAGTACCCATTAAATAGAAGAGTAGGAATATATACGATTTGAACTGCTTTTTCCAGAAGCACTGTAGAAGCTCATACAGAGACAGAAAAATGTCAAACAGAAACAAAGAACTTCCATTTCAGCAAATTTCCAGATTGGTAAGAAATACTTTTATCAGTGTCAAAAAGCCCCAAATTCCACTATTGCTGCTGGTCCATCATTTCTATATCATTTCTGTTAGGTGGAAAGCCTAGACTTCCAGAACTGACTTTCACAGAAATAAGTCTTCTTTGCATCCAGAAATATTTTTCACTTTTCTTTTTAATCTCTAGAGAGTTGAATACTGTTTCAATGCTCTATAAATAACAATTTATTTGCTTTCATTAGATTTATTAGCAATGCAGGTGAAATTTATATGTTAATAAGATGCAGATGTCAAGTTCTTAGCAACCTGCTTTCTTCAATCCCCCCTCTGTGAAGGTTAAGTTTCCCTGCTGTGCTTCTTTATATTTTTTACGTATTGGTGGGAACCCACTAACTCAAGTAGCAGTATGTGAAATTGTTGCCATTCATTTTGGTTTCATAAATGATAAAGTGTTTACAAATACATAATTTTGTTTCTTTTAGCACATTTATGTACCATAGGTTTTAGATTTCTTTTGATATTTTAATGCTTTGTAATGCTCTCATGGTAATGTGTTTATGCCATGCCTTTGCAATTTTTCAATGGCTATGGCTAGTGCAAGTAACTCACTTCTGATCTTGTAACTTTATAGAGCCAAAAAGGATTTTAGCACCAAACGCTGGAAGACCTGATGGACAGAATTGTCTGTTGTGTTGATATCCAAAGGGGAAGACCTCAGAATGTCAGGAAATGGTCTGAAATTTGGGGCATTAATTTATAAGCCAGATTCAGTGACACCCAAAGGAAACCTGTCCAGTGGGAAGTAAAAATTGTGCAGTGGGCTACTTGTGAAAAAGAGGAATGTTTCTTTTAGAACAGATTGTCATTGTAAGTGTCACTGCCAATTACAAGCCTGCATTTTGCATTATTTTCTGTGCCTTAGTATGAGTTTGGATGGTGCTGAATGCAGGATTGTATGTAAAAAATGCAAACACAGGCATTTCCAGATAAAAATGAATTTAGGTTGGACCAGACACCCTGAAAAAAAGTTTTTGACCACAGATGAAGTCTGTAAATTTTGCTTCCCTAATTTGTGTAGGCAGCTGTATGTGATTTTTGTTCTGCATTTGTGTGGTAACATTGCTATAGCCATGGTTGAAGACTATTACTCCAACATGCTAAGGTGGTAATAAGAGGAATAAAGACCAGTGTGGGTCTTTATTTATACTTTATTTATTTAAAGCAGTTTTAAAACTGCTTTAGTTATCAGCCTGCTCTGGTCAGGAACACTGAGAAGGCGGCAGATGATTGCTTTACTCTCTTTGGCAGAAAGAACACTTCATGCTTTTGTGATTTCACTTACAGCACAATTAAAACAAAAGGAAAGAAAACGAACTGCTTCCAAAACACAAATCAGACAAGGTAGGGAATGAACACATCCTACAATCAAGTTTGCATGTGTGAGACTATCCTTTCATCCCACTGTTTCCCATTATCCATTAAGCATCTATGTTGTTAAGACAGGCAAGAAAAATACAAGGAAAAATATTGTTATATTCCTTGGCAACAGATCCAAAGATCCTTACTGAAAAGCTCTTCAATCTTTTTTTGTTCAAATTGTTTTAGTCTACAGTGCAGGTCTGTATTTTTCTAGACATCTATCTGTTTTTGTCATTGTTAGGCCATGCTGGGAGAGGAATCCATTTTTTCTTAAATGATCTCTGCAAAGAGTTTTCATGTGGACCTAAAATGAGCCTTACATTTGCTATTGCTTAATGAGGTTCATACAGTGACCTATTTTGCAATTAGTAAATCACAGTTTACTTCTGGTTCTTTGCTCATTTCTCCAACTTATTTTTTTGTTTCAATTATTAGAGTCTTCTGATTTAATTAGTAGAGTGCTAATACCACTGTCTTGACAGAATGACAGTCATGCAGAAGTGCTCAAGAGATGATTTAATTAAGCATGTGGGGTGCTGCAAATAATTAATACTTCTCTAATGCCACTGGTCCTTAAGCAAGTGCACGACAGCCATATAGTGCACTAGGCCACTTTCTGTCTGGACTGACAGCATATGCAAATACTTTTTAATGAATTTTCTTATGATGAATTAGTTTACATGAATTACTAAAATTCACTTGGATTTTTCTAGGATTTATCAGCATTTTCACTTTTACCTTGGTATAACTAGGCAATTTCAACATTATATCCAACACAGTATCTGCATCAAAAGTTGAACTAAGTTGTGGCAAAAACTAGAGCCTTACTTCCACAAGATTTTTACAGAAGGGCTCAAGTAGCAGTCTTCTTGCCATAAGAACTTCTTTGCGAGGAGAAGCAAATTTTCAGCTTCTAGTATACTTATTGGAGGAAAAAATATAGAATACATTTTAGTGCTAGGGTTTCTGATTGCAGGTTTTGGATATGTACTTCCCTTGTATCTCACACACCCCCTTTTATGCTAGAGTGTGTTTAAGAAATTCTGTTTGTTTTCATCTGTGGAACTGTACCTCATGACTTGTCAAACATAAAGGGCTATCATGCTGTAACAAGGAAATTCCAGAGTCCTGTTTGGCTGTCAGGGTGTTGCCAAGCCATTTCTGTGTTGCTTGAAGACAGAGGCATAGTGTTGTAAAGCACTCATATTAAGCATAATTGCAGCACTGCTGTCCTTTGATTTAAAACAAAACTTTTGATAGAGTTTGGAGGGGCTGTGTAGCACAAAACTTTCCTCAGCCCTTCATCATTTGGCACAGAGGCTGTTGCAAACGCAACTTACTGCAATAAATATTGCACCTATCTACTAGTGGGTGCATGAGGCACTGGACAATGAACATTCCAATGTTTCATAGTTATTTCAGGCAGCTACTGCTAGGAAAATTTTGCATAGCTGTAAATTACATGAAGGCCAAGCCTGAATTACCAGTCCCCTCTAATGTGCATACATCACAGCAATGTCTGTAGTACGTAGGACAGATGTGCATGCTTTAGTAAGATGATTCTTTTATCATTCTTTTGCAACTACTGGTCAGGGAAGTTTTTTGCTTTGTTGAAGAGAGGGGAACTGTGGGAAGGCACTGAAAATCTGTTGATCTAAAGGATCTATCCTGCATCTTTACTGCAGTCTTACTACTGTATTATACAGCCAGTGAGACCAGTTAGCCCAGTTTGCAATGCCAGTTCACCTGGATATGAAATTTTTATTTGACAGTGGAAAGACAAAAGGACAGGATCTCTGACAGCATCAACATAATGAAAAAAATATTCCCATAGCCTTTATTGGACCACAGATTACAATGACTATCTTTTCTTAACCAGTACCACAGCTGAGCAAACAGTGAGCAAAGTGAATAGTAGAAAATCTTTATCAAGCAACAGCTCTAACTAGTTCGGTTCTTCTAGTGCGAGGAAGTAAGATGGTGGAAGAGAACAGCTGGCCACCTGTAGCTGCTACAGATTTTGAAATGAAACTAATCTTCGTGCACATATAGTGAGGCCTGTACTGTTAAGGCAAATTAGCTGGGACAGCATACAGGATATATATTGATTTATGTAAATGTGCAAACTTCATCTATCACAGTGGCAAGGCCTGCTTTACAATGAAAAGTTAGAACTAAGCAGTTTATGATGGGGATGAGAATGCAGAACAGGATGCTGAAGTACTTGTGACCTCTACAGTTTCTTACTTTTGAACAGCCCCCTCGAATTTTTTTTATAACAACAACAACAAATATAAAAAATCAAGCTATAAAACCAACCGCAGTTCCCTAAGTCGTATTTTATAATTATTATATACAGGGTTTTTTTCAGCATAGAGGATCATAATTTGGGGGATTATTTACTTAATAGTTCTTGTTTCTGTTTCTAAGTGCGTAGAAGCTTCTGTAGGGTTTTTTAATAATGTTGAATTGAAATCTTCTGTTACAAGCAAAAATATGTCTATCCAACATATAAATATCTTTTTCTTTCTTTTAAGTACAACACTGCCATGATTTTTCCGTTGTTGACTACAACGCAAGGTTAGAATTTTTGCTGTTTGAGGCGATCATAACTTTTCCCTTTTTGTCAGCATGACAAATAGCCAACATCTTCTTTACTCCTGCAAGGTGCTTATGCATTTATGTCATCTGAAGAATGCAAGTTCCACCAAATTAAACTATTTACATTCCTAAAGTGCTACACATACTAAAGTGCTTTACTGGACTGTGCTGTGGTAATTACTTTTGATTTCTGCTAACTTAAAGGAAGAAGGAAAGTCTCTAACCATCATCCATGCCAGAAAACTACCCATAAACTACCAGCACTCTTGCTTTTGAATGTCCTTCTGTTTGCTGCTATTCCTCTTTCAGAAGCAAGAATTTCTTTAGTCTCAAAGAAAGTGAGAATAAATCAGATCAAAGCCCTTCTTGTCTTGTGACATCAGACTCAAACTTCGCCACTGCCACAAATTATTATGTCCTCAACTGTAGCAGTGTTTATTATATGCAAAAGATTGCCTACAGACTTTCAGAAATAGTCACTATTACAGGAATGTGCACTAAAATGGTGTGAGAAACAAGTATAATGGTAGTTTCTCTACCCTTCTGCTCAGTTCACTGTAACACAGCTTAATTAAAGGCACACCTAAAAGCAGCGACAGTAGAGCCTTTATGGAAGGTTTAGGGAAGTTGTTTTCATACCTATGTGCTTAAGGGGTTTGTTAAATAAGGTTAATAATGCTTTGTATTTTCCTACTAACCCAAGACCACTATAAGATGGTTCTTTGCCACAGTAGACATTGCAATATTGTCACTGCTTTATAGCATACTGTGTAAGACCACCCATCAAAACAAAGCCAAATGGCATTACAGTTTTTAATTAGCCATATTAATAGTGAAGTTTGGGTGTCACAGACAGGTCACCTTAGACATTTCTTAAGTGCAGTAGTTTAGTTTGTATTTATCATTCTGATGAAGGACTAGACTTAAATTCTTTGAGCCTTAACAAATTTTAGGATGCCATGTAGACAGAAAGGGTTACAAAGACAGTTGAGCTTCTGCTCCTGAAAATTTAATCACCGTAAAAGAATTAGGTGAGGCTAGAAGAACTTGTTTGGCTGCAAAGTATCATCGACACTGCCTGACTTGTTACTTTCCACACTGGACCCAGACAAGCAGAGATAGATCAAATCTTTCATTAGAACAGGAATGTACACAATTATGCAACAACCCTTGTGAGTGACCTGACCTTTTCTCTCTTCAGCTGAAAAGGCACCAGATACTTTAAACTTATACATTAATTTAGTTGTGTCATTGTATACTCATAGAGGGTCTTTATGCCTTCTACCCTTTGCCTAGTAATGTGGTGTCCTAGCAATGGCCTTGTGAGTATGGGGAAGTTTGAGTGAAAAATGGAAACAAAACAGCTCTAACAGTGAAGCTGGTCACATTTTTATTATGAACAGAAAAGATGAGTTTATTGTTATTTCCTTTCCTTCTTACTGCTTGAAAAATATATAAACAAATTGAGAATTGTAACAATGATAATAAATTAGACTGCATGTAAATCAGTTCTGCTTTATTCCCTCTGAGTCTTATCATTCACTGAACTACTACTTGGTAACATTTTGTTCAGAAAAGCAACGGTTCTTTGTTGTCTAAGTGAAAAAGATTGAGCCCCTGAGTCCCAAACAGTTTGTAGCTACTTCACACAGACTTCTTTCTATTTGTAACAGCTGCAGTTTTTCAGATGCAGCCCCTCTAACAGGGTTTGAGTTAGCTTGCACTAGATTAATTTCTCTCAAGTAATACAAAGAATGCTATCCAAATAATAAGGAGGCTACAGATGAAGGGGTATGTATTTCTGAGGAACACTAACCCTCCTGGTATGAGAGGCTTTAAGTGAAACTTACTCATGATGCCACAGTTATGATCTGAAACAACTGATGTGCATGTTATATGCTTTAAAATAACATCCAAAAGATATTCTTAAGGTGTGAAAAGAGTATTCTTTGCTATCTGTAGGCTCTAACACCATTTAAATCATAGAAGGAAAGAAGATCTAAGTTGAGTGCTAACACTATGGAGGCTTTAATTCTCATTTACTACCACTTCAGGCATATATAATTCAGTAGGAGTTTTCCAATTTTCAAAGAGTTATAGAAGTGGCCCAAAGATGTTATCATTGCAGCATAATAGACAAATTGTTAGAAGCAGAAGAAATATTAATTATACTATTATTTGCAAAGATGCATTGAGTATTTCCATATTAGATACTATTTGGCTTTGTACAAAACTTGCTATCAGTTACATTCCCACACAGTATTATTCTTTGTTGCAACAACTTCAGTTCTTATTGTCATTTAATCAACTGTTGGCTTTATTGCTGCTTAATGACTATTTTGCCAGGGCTTAACGGTTGATCAGACAAATTGTGGTTTCTCCAAAAGTGTGTAGTTTCTTCACAGTGACATGTCTAAAGCTGATGCCAAGTTCAATATGCTGCATGGTTCAGCCTTTGGTTTACCTCTTCATTCTCTCTCCCTCTATACTCCTGAAAACAAAACAGCTGTCCTATGACTGTGTTAAATTAACTTGGTATCATCCTGTAAGGACCTCCTGTGGAAACAGCTTTTTGTATCATATCAGTAAGTTGGGAAAATAAAATTAATTTCTGAGAAAAACCATACTTTTAAGTGCCAATGGTTAAAGAGACCTCTATCCCCAGTGACACAATTATCTTGGTCCATATTGTATTCCAATCTTAAGCAAGATGCCTGCTGAAGTGCCTACTAGCATTGGTTAGGGGAGACCCTTGGTCTGAGTAGGTGATTTGGCAAAGTGCTCAAAGGATCATCCAATCTAGGCCCTGCTGAACTGGCAATAAACTCTTGGAAAGGACACTTTGCAGACTAATCTTTTCCAATTCACGGTAAAGAAGCAATTAATTTAAGTTGAAGTAGCTCATTTTGCATATTGAGAAAAGGTCATGCAGATGTCTTTCAGGTGGTCAGAACAAAACCTGTTTTGTTTCATGCACCTTGATTCGATCATGTATGCATGTTGTGCTCATTTTGGCTGAGATAGAGTTACTTTCCTTCAAAGTAGCTAGCAGGAGGCTATGTTTTGGATTTGCGCTGGAAACAGTGTTGATAACACAAGAATTTGTTGGTTATTGTTAAGAATTTGTTGGTTATTGTAAGCGGTGCTTACACGGAGTTGAGGCCTTTTCTGCTTCTCACACCACCCACCAGCAAGCAGGCTGGGGGTGCACAAGAAGTTGGGAGGGGAAACAGCCAGGATAGCTGACTGTCATGGTTTCAGCCAAATCCACCAAAACCTGACCGACAGNATACAGGGCATGATGTGGATGGGACGGAATACCCCTGTTGGTCAGTTTTGGGTCACCTGTCCTGTCCACTCCTCCTTGCAGGTTGGATCCATTTATGCTTTTCCTTTTCCAACCCTCCAACAGGGCAAATGACGAAAATTACCTGACCTTGGTTGTTATAGCAATAAGTATAAGCAAGTGTCTCTCTGCATACCATCCCTTGGTATAATTAGGTCTTATCACTGCAAGATGAAACAGCCTCAAACAATGCGCTGCCAATTTCAGAGTTTAGTTAGCTAGAAGAGGCCCAGCCAAGAAAGTAAAATTGCAAAACAGAAATTTGATTCGCCCCACCTCAAACCAGGACACTGACCAAAGGGATATTCCATACAATAAGACAGCATGCTCAGCAGTAAAACTAGAGGGGAGGTTGGTGGGGGAGCCATTGCTCTGGCACTGGCCGGGCATTGGTTGGCTGGTGGTAAGCAACTGTTTGCATTTGCATCATTTGTGTTTCTAGGGTTTAATTTTTCTCTCTGTTGGGTTTTGGGGTTTTTGTTTGACCATATGTAAGAATTTAAAGGAACAAACCTATTTCTATACCTAGTTCCCTTTTGACAGGCTTCTGCAGACCTGAACACGTTGACAGATTTCTGGGTTATTTGTTTTCAATGAAAAGTGAAGACAGCTGTCGTAGTGCCCCTAAAGCACATATCATAGCTGCTGTGTTTTTGCCTTATGGAATATCATGTGTTATTCAGTTTTCATGCCGCAAGGGTGCTTTTGCTTCAGAAACACCACATTTTCCTGTTTGTACTGAAGAGCTAGAAAGCTAGCAGTATTGTAATGGGCTGAAGCTGGAGCTGCATAGTTGCTGAGATTTCACTTGTAGACAGAGGTACAGAGGATCTGTCTCAAGGCTAAGTATTAAGTTTCGAATGTGTGTGTGATGAGTGGTTTCAAAGGTTTCAAAGGACTGAACATTACTTACCTAAACTAAGTCTTTCCCGCTAACCGTGCCTTCAGCTAATTCCAACTCCACTTAATAGCCACTTGCCTCTGTAATGTTGCTACTCTGTTTCTTATCCTAAGGTATTTTATTGCTAATTCTGAAATCTCCAAACTGAGTCTCCAATATCATTTACTGTTTCTACCACAACAAGGCCTGGCAGCTCCTGTCATGCTTCAAATTTCAATAGCTCAGTAGACAAAGAGATTTCTAAACAAATAGCTCTTCTTCTATACTTACTATACTGAATGGCAGGTCCCCCAACAAGCTTCTGATTTTGTATACAAGAAATTAAAGTCATGACTTCATACCACTGCTGTGGAAGAGAAAAATAACAGGCTCTCAGAAAAGGGAAGATAGGAGGGAATCTTTCAGAGTCTTTGTATATCATAACAACTCTTCAACTGTGATATATGTAAAACTTTTTATTTTGCATGGTAGATGGTTAAGCTAAAAAGAGTGTGCCTGTGAGAGTGAAAAAAATTCTTTTGTGAGATGAGCTTTTGCAGGTCACGTACAAAATTGCTGCCCTTTGTGCATTTAATGTGTTGGGCAGCCAGTGGCCAATGCAATGTTCCTGTGTGTTTATTTTTGTTATAGTTTTGTACAATGTTGTGCCAGAAGTGACTTTCTAGGCTGCCTGAGTCAGCAGGTGCTGCAAATACAAAATAACGGTGGAAAAGAGAAGAAGAGATTAAGAGTTGCCAGGCATGATGCTATCTTTTTATGCTCCTTGGGACAGAGTATAAAGACATGATACCCTTTTGCTAGATACACCTTCAGAAGCTTCAGAAAGGAATCTTTCCTAAGTAGAACACTGACTTTGGAAAGAAGAAAATGGGAATATCTGTAAAAAAGTCTTTGCAACTTGGAGGTATATTTATGTTTTGTATTGTGCTGAATTCTTAGATAATAAAATTATTATAAAAATGCAGTATACTTAAACATACTCCTGAATCAAATTGTGTAAGTAAATGTACAGTTCTGCTCTGCATTATTACTTACTTTTTCTTACCTGTCTTACACACAAGTCTAACCAAATTAATCAGATAACTTACAAAACCAGGACAAATAGAAAGCACAGTATATAGTTTAGGATTTGGTTTGTTTTTACCTGAAAACTTGAGTGTTAGTGTTGAGCTAAAATAACACTAAGATGTTTTTGCCATTGGCATTTTAGATTAACATCTGGAATTTTGAATTCAAGTTTATTTGAGTAATTTCTTAATTACTCTAAAGCATTTAAAATTTAAAAACTGAAATATAAAATAAAGTGGCCTCAAAGCAGGAATTTAAATGGACTTATTTCCCATACAGTTCCCATATGTTCCACTTAAAATGTTTACTTACAATGTAAAACAGATTTCTAGAATGTATTGCAATTGTCAGGAAAAAGAGGGAAATGTTTAATAAAGACACTTAATTGTTTTAATGGGACAGTTTTAACATGTATGTTTTTTCTGCTTTTGTTTTTTCTCTTTCATTTGACACATATATATAAAAGCTACCTCATCTAAATAGCCACTAATTAATGGCCTATGTTCATAAGATGTTAATGAAAATAATCATTCTGAGTCATCTTTAGAGTGTTAATAGCAACAGCTTCTCTTTTTTCTTTTTTTTTTTCACTTATTTTTTGACAAAAAATTCTATAGGATTTGCTCATTACCGCAAACCTCTCTGAATATAAAAAGAGCAAAAGAAGCCAGGAAAATTTCTTCCCTGGTAGAAAGACAAAAATGACCTCACAGTAATTCTATAGTTTGAAGCAAGAAAGAGTTGTCAGTTCTCTCCCATATGCACACCCTCTACAAGTAGGCTCTTATTAACTCTAATCTGATTTGATGTTGATTTACCACAGACATTTCAAAAAGGATTTGAAGCACCCTGTTTCCAGAAAATTGCATCTTTAATTGGGTGACAGATAATAATTGGGTGAAACCTTATTCAGCTGAAGAGCACCAACATTTTAAATTAGACTTTAAGACTTTTAAAGGAAATTTTACATATTTCATACTCTTCTTCTTTGAAAATGGACCAGTCTAACTGTTAAGTCTGAAATGCCCTAAGATATCGTTTTAACAAATGAGAAGTCTCCTTACCTGTTGCTGCTAAGAATCTAGGTTGTTTTTTTATTATTATTCTGATTTTCTAGATTTCTGTTCTTAAAGAGTGCCTATTGAGAATACAAAACCACAATTTTTTTTCAGAAACTGGCTCTGAATATTTAAGTATGTGATAATTAGTTTTGAGGGTTTGGTCCACAAAGCGGGTAAGAGAAATAATGTTGTTCTTAGCTGAGACTTCATTTTTTCTGCATGCTTAATAAGATATGACAAATCTTGATAGCCAAGTGGAAACAAGCTTTATTAANNNNCTTGAAAGAATGTTTTTTTAAAAAAAAAAAAAAAAAAAAAGGCACCGGCCCTCCCAAAAAAAAAGTGTTTCTGTGAATGAAATTTCAGTTCATATGGAAAAGGATTCTACGGTATTTGTGTTGTTTTCTTTGGCTACTATTACAGAAAATATTCCAGTGGTGAAATCAAAGGTCAAATGCAACAAGCAGGAAGTTATAAAGGTGAATTGCGTAAGATGTTGCTGAATAACAGAAGTTTACAACTCCAGCTATTGCTTCTGTTCAGAGTGCTTTGATGCCTTGTACAATAGTAGTACATAAAAGATGCACTTTTGCGTTTAGTGTGATAAGTTTTTCAGACTGAGATGGTACACATCTACAGGAGGAAATTTCATTTAGAAGTATAAATGAAGGCATTTCATTAGTTTTAACAATCAGGTGTTGTATGTTGTTTTTCTAGACTAGCTTTTCCTTCAAGTTTCATGTTAAAGCAGTTCAGGAAACAACTGAAGGAACTTGTATATGGCTCATACACCTTGTAGAATGAACAGAAGAATGAAATAACTAAAGTAATTTATTAATGCTACTACTTCTCTGTAGTTTGTATAGTGAATATGTAGGAGTGCTGCTTCTTTGTAGCCTTCTGTCCAAACTAGTCCAGAGTTTTGTCAACACTGATCTAACTATTGAATTGTTGAAATATGAAAAATGCTACTAATATATGCTGAATCTTCACTTTTATTATATAATGAGAATACAGATAGATGACTTTTCTTCCATTGTGGGCAACTTGCATGCAGTATTCCTACTGGGCTAATACACTTGATATTTGATTCATATTCTTGTTCAGATTTTTCAAACTAGGTGCATGCAGTTGATTTTTTTTTCCCTAACATTAGACACATCACTTTCAGAATTGTGGCCTAACATATGGGAAGTGGAAAGGAAGAGGAGTCAGATCACACAACTTCAGCAAGGACTAGTGTGCCAGATTTAGCATAGCACTGTTGTTTCAAGAAAGGACCCTCATTGTATAGATCGCCTTTAACTGCAATATATGCTGCTCATTTGTGACCCTGCTGCTCCATGTAACTCTCCTGAGAGTTGGTTAATGCAGCAATGATCAGGCCATGTTGCACATAGCTGTGTTGAAAAGAGGTCATCACTTGTTGCTGGAGATGAGTGAGCCAGCTGATGAGTGCTGGCAAGCTGAAAAGCAACCTCTGTGAGTCCCACTGTCAGTGTCTGAGATATATTAAGCTTGCATGACAAAATAATTTTAAAAATAGATGACATCCAGAGGTCACACTGTTAAGAAGAATGCTCTCTGTGTTATTGAATCCAGAATTGCACCTTGTGAAAGCTGTGTATGAGTTATATATGAAAGTTATTTAACAGCTTAGAATAAGGGAGGATTTGCCACTGAAGCTGGTAGAAAGGAATTCTAATAAGAAAATTCAGCTAATTTACTAATAATCTGTGAAAATAAATAAATAAATAAATAAATAAATAATCACTTTGTACTAGTCACTATAAGGTAAGGATGTCATTTTAACTTTCTAATAATTTTCAGCATCCGATTTAATTCTGAATATCACAGGAAGCTTTTTTCTATCATATTTAATACCTTTTCAACACTAAGGTTTTGCAGATTTTCCAGCAAAAGAGAGAACTCTTTTTTAGTGTAGAGATCACACTGAAATAGTCTTGAGACTAAATAGATGAAATCATGCAGATATTGTATTTCCTGTGTTATTTTTCTTTCAATTCTAGTCCTGTTGGGCTTTCTACTTCGCCTAGAGACTAATATAACTCTGTAACTATAGCACAGACATTTTACCATAAGCAAGCCAGGGAAAATTAAGAAAAGGTCATACAGAAGTAGTTGTAAATTAAATACAGTGAAAACTGTCAAGACATAATTGTCTTCCAAGTGTTAGTTCAAGTGCATCATAATTTTAAATACCCTTTGATGCATTCCTTTGTATAAATTTCACATGGGTTGAATGAAACAAATTTTTTTTGGTTCCAGTGATGATACTAGACAGCTACACTGACAGGAATTTCACATTCAAGAGAGGACATTTCATTTAGAAATGACATACTGGTCACAATTTCAATTAGAATACCACATTTATCCCCTTATAGTATTATTTCCTATTCATTTCTTCAAATAAAACCCAAAACCAACAGTTATGAATTGTTGTACAGAATTTCAACACATACATTCCTGTACCAAAGCATGACTGGCTGTAGACTGTGCTGAAAGATGGACTGTAACAATAGACATTTTGTAATTAAAGAAACATACAGTGAAATAATTCTCAGGTCTGAGTCCTCATCCTTTTTTTTTTTTTTTTTTCCAGCTGACATATTCGATATGTGCAATTTATTCATAAGCTAAATATGCTCACAATCATTCAGAATTGGCTTTGTCAATAGTCACTAACTAGAAAAGTTGGTTAATAAGTACTTGTCATAAAGCACTTGGCTTACGTAGCAAAGTGTGGCATATGAAAACATAATTTAGCTAGTCAAACAGAACTAGTATATACATGTTTGATATACAAATCATATCTAAAAAGGTTTTATTATGTGTTATAATTACAAGGGTTTTTTCTTTATATTGTTTTATTCCGATATTCACTAAACACTGCCTTTAGTTTTATGTAAATAACAGTGACTTTTTAAAGGAGAAGCTGTGAAACTACACATTTTCTTCATTTAGCTCCCTAGGCAGTGTCAGGGAGAGTAACTTTGAAGCTTTTTATTAAATGGTGTCTGCTTATTGTTATTTCTAGTTTGGACCACGGCAACACAGCAAATTAGATTTAGGCAGCACCTAGCAACATAATGTTTAGAACTACTGACTGAATTCCTGCCGTGTTTACAGGAAGAATTAAAAAAAAAAAAAAAAAAAAAAAAAGAACTGCAAATGAATTTTAGGTGTGCAGTATTTGTGCTACTTTCTACTTCAACCTTTTGATGAGCAGAAGAATTTATTTTACTTATTATAATTGCAGGCCTGATACGCCTTTCATCAAATAGTGATTCTACATGGCTGTGTCACTGGTTTTTATTACTACTTTATTTATTGTTAACCATAGAGAAGTTTTTTCTGCATTTCAGATCATCCATCTGCAATTGAGCATCATCTCATCTCCTTGAGCCTATATAATTTACCACCAAATTTGGGGTTGTTTGCTTGTTTGTTTGTTTGTTTTTGTTTATTTTCCAGCTTGCTCCACTGCATTAAAAAAATTTAAATAGAATTACTTTTTGGAACAAGAAATCCCATTTGTGCTTAACTACTCACCCTGATTCTTTGGAGCTAGGCTGTTACAGAGCATCTGTCTAACTGAGGCTTCCAAATTTGACAGCATCAGATTCTTGTAGGAACACCACTGTTTCTGGGAATGGAATAGCAGCTCTTTTCCCTGAAATAAACCGTGTATCTTATTCACAGGACGATTTGTGGAAAATGGGTCAGAATTTACTTCTGATACGTATTTCCTTAACATAGTCTACCAAAAAGGTGCAAAGAGGGTTTGAGCTTATTTTGATGACTGATAATAGAAAAGGGTGCTGTTTGATAAAAGAAAGAAGAATCGTAATTCGCATAGAGGTATTGGCTTGTATAGAATTATTGCTTATGCTATCAGTGAGTCTGTTTGCAGTGAAGAAAGATAAGGAGTTGCCAACCATGCAGGTCTGGGGCATGAATCATCCCAAGTATAATAAAAAACAAGACAGAGGACTGGCTAGCCAGAGAACCTGGGGGCAGGGGAGGAAAAGGCTGTGTAAATACAGGCCTGGGATAGAAGCCCCCAAATGAAATTTTAGAGAAAAATTAATCATCCTATAAAGTTTACATGGGACTGAAGGAAACAGAAGCAAAATGAAAAACAGTATTAAAGGAACCTGAAGAAGGAAGACCAGGAATTTGAATTTGATGAGCAAAATGAGGCATGTCCAGTCCTTGACTGGAATTCAGCATTCCTTTCCAGGTGTAATGTTCTCTGATATTATTGCCTGAGGCAGTCTTATGTGGAATTTATAAAACAGCTAAGAATTCTGTCATACCACCACAGTAAATTCAAAATTAACTGACAACTAGCCTTCTTGTTGTATTTCTGCCTTTTATTTATACTTTCTCAATTTACGTATCTTTGGGTTTTTTAAATGTTATTTTTTTTTATGCTATACCTATTCCTGTTGATAGCTGATAGTTTTCCACAGTGGAATTCCCCTACAGTTTAGATTAAGAATATAGGATTTCCCATTTTCCACTTACGGATTTCCTGATTATCTGATGATTCCAGATGCACAAGTAAAAGCAGAAATCGGGAGTGTTTTATTCTGGGCATAAAGCCATTGTCCTTTTCCAAATACAAACAGTATTTTTTTGGCCTCTGTTATATGAAATAGTTGGGGTACTAGTGGTAAGAGTCATCAATGTTACCTAACTACATGCATCATAACAGATACTTAGATTCAGTGAAAGGTTTTGCATTTGTGAAGGTTTTACAGAACTTGTTACTTACTTGCCAGAAATAATCATAGAACCATATCATAGAATCATAGAATGGTTAGAGTTGGAAGGGACCTTGAAGATCATAGAGTTCCAACCCCCCTGGCATGGGCAGGGACACTTCCCACCAGACCAGGTTGCTCAAAGCCCCATCCAGCCTGGTCTTAAGCACTTCCCGGGTGAGCATCCACAAATTCTATGGGCAACCTAGAATTCTAGTGCCTTACCGCCCTTGCAGAAAAGAATTTTTTCCTAAAATCTCATCTAAATCTCTAAAGTGTATCACTACACTTCCTGACAAAGAGTCCCTCTCCTGCTCTTCTGTAGGCTCCCTTCAGATACTGGAAGGCTGCTATAAGG
>VZRU01011286.1:57560-70930 GCA_013398155.1 Pedionomus torquatus
GAGGAAACTTAGTTGTCTGTTCTCATTTTTGCAATTTTTGTAGGAACTCTCCCAGAGGAAAAGCGTGGGTTGTATCAAACCCCATCTGCCTCAGCTGTGATAACCGTCTTGCAGACTCTCATGAGCACAGAACAAGAGTTAAAGATTAAGACCATAGGGAATGCATTTGAAATGCTTCCAATTTAGCCAGTTGCCTTCTGTTCCTGAGTTAAACTGTGAATCTTGTCAATCAAGGACCTAAAATAAATTATTGAAGGCAGGGAAACATTCCACTGGAAAGAAAGAGGAGAGAAGATAGTGTAAGTATAAAACTGGCACAAGTGGGAATTGATAGAAATCTTCAGTTTTGGTTTTTATCCTAGCTGGGAATTAGGAATTTTTCTGCTAGGATATTTTAGATCAACAAGTGCCATGTGAAAATCTGAACATTTTCACTGATTTTAATTGAAGAACTCTGGGATGTTATTTCATGTCTGAGTATCTTCACATGCACATTGGTGAAGAAAGATTAGGCAGATAGGTGCTCTTTTAAGCTAAATAAGGTCGAAACTGAAATAGATGAATTTGCACCTATTTACAACAGTGTGGTTTTTGGCCTGTGATAACCACACCAGATAATAAGGGGAAAGCCGATAGAATATACATGTTTACATTTGGTATCTGGTAAACACTAAGAACAATTTACAAAGTCCCTGTAATATTGCTGGAGATATATTTGTGGATGGTAATCAAAAAATATAAACTTAGAAATCTTTTATCACAAGTTCTGGGTTTACTATAAGGTGCAAGTCCAACTTAAAGGAATCTGTGAAGAACAAACAGTAAAGAAGACACAGTCACATAGTTATAGACGTAGTCATATAGTCATTTATGGTCATATAGTCACAAGTTTTAGGTTCATACCTGGAATTCAGTACTTATTTTGAGCTGGCAAAAGCTATCAGTGATTAGCTGAACCAATCACCAATTCTGAGGCACTGGTGAAAAAGGATTAAATGTGTTCTCCTGTATGACAAAGACTGATGATACCTCACTCAGTCCAAACATGAGGGAGAAATCAGTAAAGAGGTGAGAAGAAACTTGGTGCGATTCGAGCAGGCCTGAGACAAGCCCCTTAAGGGCATTTACGTCTGGCAAATGTTAGTATTTGAACAAAGGCAAGTCCCAGAAAAGGGCAAAGTGTTGACTCTGAGACAGTCAGTTATGACTTATGGATATGACTTATGAATATACGTACGTATTTCCTGTTGTTTTTAGTGGCCTTTAAACAGTTGCTTAAATATTTTCTTGTGGTAATTTGTTAAAGCAGAGACTTTGGTTCCTGCGCTTTAGGAACAGATGGATAAGAAGGAAAGGAGTACCTTGGGGATGGTCTCTTCTTCCAAGTAACAAGCAATAGGACAAGAGGAAATGGACTCAAGTTGCGCCAGAGGAGATTCAGGCTGGATATCAGGAAAAATTTTTACACTGAAAGGGTTATTAAGCATTGTAATGGGCTGCCCAGGCTGGGTTGAGGCACCATCCCTGGAGGTGTTCAGAAGATGGGTTGACATAGTGCTGAACGATATTGTTTAGTGATAGGAGGTTTTGGGGGTTTTTTGTTGTTCTTTTTTTGATCAGAGTTAGGTTGATGGTTGGACTATATGGTCTTAAAGGTTCCTTCCAATTATCCTAGACAACTCTATGACATTATGATACAAAGTATGTTTTTGATGGAAAACATTAGCTTGTAAGAAAACAAAAAGCAGGCTTCCTTCTGATGTTGAGTGAAGGGCTTAAATAGCTACTTTATTAATATTTGGTCCAGGAGATCTGGGTTACGATTTTTAAGGTTACCTTGGTCTTGAAGCAGTAACGTTTGCTGGAGCTATGACTGGGCTGTTGATTGAGCTCAAAAGTACTGTGGAAACCTGTGTTCTGACCAACGTCTCTCTACTCCAACAGGCATGATGGCAATCAATGGAAAAGTTTCTAGAGAAAGAGGGTGTATGGGGTGAGTACATGTCATGGGGAGAGTCTGTTCATATGAAAGAACATAAACTGTGGAAACATATCTTTAATCAAGATTTTGCAATAACAGTCAAAAAGACTACTTTCAAGAAAAACACCTCACTGTTAAACACATCTTTCAGTTAGTTGGCCAAAAATCTTAAAGCAAGCCTGATTACTGCTGAGTGTAGTTAAGGAATGCTACTTGCTGCTGTGGAAGTAAAGAGCTAATGACCTCCTAGAAAATTTCTGTCTCCTGGAGGTGCTGACTGATCTTGAACATACTGCAGATATATTGTACTTGAGGTGTCCAGTTCGGGACTGGACACAGGAAAAATAACAGTCTTATCTTAAAAAAAAATAAAAAATAAAAAAAAATTCTTAGGGTAAAAGTTCTCATAAACAACAGAGATTTAACTAATGACTGTTTGTCCAAACACTCCTGGGAACTGCTTTTTATATGTGGATGAAAAGATCAGATGGTAGCAGATGACAGTAAACAAACACAAATTCTCTCAAAACATAGCTGTAATTCATATTTTTCCATATTATGATTGAAAGTGTCCAAACAGCACTACTGCTGATCTTAAAAAAACATAAAGGTAGTAAGGTATAAAGGTCCTTGATAAAGGTGGTAAGGTATTATAATTTTGTTTTTACCAAGCCGCATATATTGCCAAATTACATTTTAAAGCCATAATATTTATATGCAATTATTCAAGAAAACAGCATCAAAAAATACGTACACTTGTCAAAACATTTTGGTTGAAAGTAGATATCACAGGGAGACTCTCAGGTTGGAGGAGAGGAGAGGAGAGGAGAGGAGAGGAGAGGAGNAGGAGAGGGAGAGGAGAGGAGAGGAGAGGAATCAAAATGTGGGGTGAAATTTCATAGATCTGTGGCTGACCTGTTACAGGATAGCAAAACTCATTCACTTTGGGTGGCCCACAAAGTTGTCAAACGCAATGAATAATAATGACATGAAACTACTTCTTAAGTGCTTTTAAAGAACAAACAGGAGTCAGTAGTCTTTACTTTACTTCAATGTATATTTTCCAAACTGGCACAAGAGCCTATGTGAGTGGAAGAACAATTAGCAGTTTCTGAAGAATACTAACTTTCCCCAAAAAAAGAAAGAGTAAGATAGGGACAGTGATTTACAGAAAGCAGAATAGAGGGAAGCATAAAAGTCTATGTCCTTGGATCTTGATCCTGATAAGTATGATATGAAGATTTTTAAAAACCACACAACGATTATTTTCTACTTCCTTAAACAGTGTTTCTGAAGTCTTCTTTCATCTGTTTATATCAGCACACCCTGCTACATTGCAACCTCCAACAACTCAGCCCCTGAGTTCATGAGGTTTTATAGTCTCAAAACACTCATTCTATTTGGCCATGAGAGCTGCATATGTTGTACCAAGTAACCATGACATGTGGTTAAGCTATCACACTTCGTGGCATAACTTTTGTATATATGAAAACACTTTATCTTAGGAAGGAAAAGGTGATAAGATTAAATGTCCTTCACAGAGGTCTAAGATGTTTTTTTCTGACCTTACGCAGTATTCCAGGTCTTGGACCTTATGGCCTTAGGCATTCAGTTATTAATCCTTTCTTTTTGGTTTAACTATTTAACTTTAAAGTTCTGGACAAAAATTGAAAATAAGTATTTAGTGCTTATATTCTCTAGCAGTTATGCAAAGAATTACATGGTGGATACTGATATGATTTGTAGCACACAACACTTGTTCACTAAATTACACTATCACATGGGATATGATGATGCAGATTTTTAGTGAAGTTACCTCAAGATGTATTGTTGTAAAAAGCGTTTACTTTAAAAAGAAAAGAGTATCTTGTTTCAGCGTAAAACAGTGTTATTGTTTGGTTGTTTTTCCAGATGCCTGAAGCATATTGTGGCATAGTTACTCTTTCCACAGGGATGGGCTATCTAGTCTGTGGACTAGACAAGCCTCTAGATTTTCATCTTAAAAGCAATGAAAACTATGCCTAGAATTTCACATTAGGAATGATTGTTCACATCAGTCAAAGTGTTTCATTACAATGCGCACTGTGTGACTGTGATTGCCAAAGATACTCTTAAAGGCTTGTTCTTATTTCTAATTTGCTAACCACTATACCTTCACACATATAGATTATACATACATGCATTTTATATAAACGTATACACACTCCTAAACATACAGGTGTGTATATGTAAATAATACATTCACACAAATATGTAATTAATACATTTTATGTTGTATGTATATTATGTATGTATGTAATATATAATGTGTATTTTAAAATTAAAAATGTATATATTTTAAAATAGAAGGAATTAATCCAGATGTCTTTAATTAAATAGAACTTATTTTAGTCTAAGTACAAAAGGATTTTTTCTCTAAGTGAAGATAGACGAATTTCTGGGTTGCATGGGTAATAAATATTTGTTAAGTGTGAAAGTTAAGAGCAAGATACATCCTCAGAGCATCCATACCTTTAACATTTGAGGTATGATTGAATCACTAAATGCAGCAAATACAGGACCAACATAAATCGTGTTCACTGGATTTTTATAGGGTCTTTATTTCAGAAATTCTTATATAGTAAAAAGGTTTATGAATGGAATTGGAAGTCCTTCCCAAATAGATTGTGCAAAGTTGTGAAAATTAAAGTTTCCTTGTCATTACTACAACTTTACTCCTAGTTTTACCTCCCTTTCCCCTTCTCAGACATCCTTGACTGAGATTGATATGGGTGAAGATGCAGTCTGTAAGACGATGCAGCCATGCTGTCACCTTAAAACTTCCACAAGAATTTTAAATGCTCTTTCTCCTCCTTGTATCTTGTTGGCAGCCTTTTAGGAATTGCAACCATTCATGAGCACAACCTCTCTCCATCCCAAGAAACTGTCATCCTTTGTTTATTGTGGAGAATGATGTAAATGATTGAAAATTTTCCTATTCCAGATTTACAAAGGCTGACTACCTTATTCACTTTGTTCTTTAAAAATAATACATTATTCATGATGATGCTTTCAAATCTGCTTTAATCTCCATTTATATGATGAAGTATATTCAGCTGTGAATAATTTTTCATTTAGCTCCAAAATAATATGGCATTAGGCATAAATTTACAGGGGTTTATTAACACAAGTTACAGATGAGTTTGATCAAGATAATCTCTGTTAACAGCTAGTCTTCTTATTACACAGTATTTTTTCCATCTGCAGTATGTTGTTCTCTTCTTTCTTTGCACCAGGTGCAGTAAATTGAATAAAGAGTACTTGTGTGCCATAAATAATAAAAAAAACAAAACAAAACAAAACAAAACAAAACAAAAAAAAAAAAAAAACCACGCTTCCCTTTNGAAGTGATTGTTGTCAAAAAAAAAAAAAAAAAAAAAAAAAAAAAAAAAAAAAAAAAAAAAAAAAAAAAAAAAAAACCACGCTTGCCTTTTTTTTATTATTGTCCTCTTCCCTCACCAGTACGGCTTATTTAAATAAATGTGTGATTTAGTGCAATCTTCCACTGTGAGCTTTGCTGCATGGATTTCCTGTATTGCTTCTTCATGTCTTGTTAGTGCAGCATGAGAGACATTCATGACAGAACATCATTGATGCGACTGTACACTAGAATTGAAGAGGATTATGTTTGTTTTGAACAATAGTGGGAAGAGTAACTTAACACCCCATTAAATTAAAATATTCCTTGGCTCTGAAGAAAGGAGAAAAAAACTGAGCTCTAGGGAAAATTCTATTAGATTTTTATTTAAAAAATACACTAATTGATGCAGAAGACTACTACTGGTATGTAATAGTATAATCAAAGGGTTTCATCTGAAGAAGGGAAAATCATTTAAAGGCTAAAATCACTTAATAAGATGATGCTCCACCCTATTGAACATTGTATTATTTGATAACTGTCTAATTGTGACCTTATTTCCCAAAATCTGAATGCATATTAGAAATGATGGATTTTATAACTTTGTCTATGCATGAATGCATGGACGGGCATGAAAAACACTTTAACCATTCATGATGCTCAGAAGACATTTTGAGGAATATCTTGACTTCCCCTCACTCCTCCCTAAACCCTTGGTGATGCTGAACTTTTTGTGCTGTGTCTCCAGTAAAAATATCAGTATAAGATTTTTCTTGCCAAAAACCTGGAATAACATGCATGTCTTCAATATTTTAACTTCATGTGTATTGTTACATTGAAAACTGAACATTCTCATTTAATTGGACTGATACTTGCATGCATTGCATGCTTAGTTTTTACCAGTAATGTTCTTTTTATTATGTCTGGGTGAAAAATGTTCTATGAATTTTTCAGGGTTTCTCAATGGAAAATGATTCAGGATTTGTTTTTGGAAGTTTCTACTGCCTATGAAAACATTCCAGTATCAAATTGGAAAAGTTTGTGTAGGGAAATGCTTAGCTAGTGCCAGAGTTGTAGCTTGGATAACCATGCTGACTTTTCTGACTTGGGCTTCCCGACCTGACTTCACTGTGCAGGATACCTGGTGGCCTTGAGACCACCAGCATCTTTCCCCCATGAAGGAAGACTTGTTGGAAGTAAATAAAACCTGGGTTGTTCAATCTCTGAAATACAAATGCTATGTAGAACACCATAAGGGCTCCAAATTGAAAAATATAGCTTTGGACTTTTCCACCCTAAAGTGAAGGAGAAACAGGGAAGGAGAGAAGCACTCCCTTCCTTTCCCCTGCCAAATCATATCAGAGATAATATTATCACATTTTACTTCCAGCAGCACTGCTAAACCAGGGCAGTTTGAGGTGAAAAAGTGAAGGTCTTCTAATTTTTGTCCATCAATTCCAGAACAGTCTGATAATTCCTATTAGTTGCTTTCTGCAGCCATCAGTGTAAATGCCAGTCCCACATCTTTGAGAGAAGATGCTAATCCTGGTTCCACTGCTTAAGCCTATTTGAGAAGAGGAATAATTAGTTGTCCTCTCAGGGGTCAAACAGAGCAAATCATGAGCAGATGAAGAGTACTGGAGAGACAGTTAACGGACTTTTGATTCATTAACCAAATCCATGTGAGATAGGTTTAAGAGAAGTAATACAGACAAAAGTCTCAAGCCTATTTTGTTTGAGACTTTTAAAAGCAGAGATCAATAGTGAATGCTACCATGTCATGTCCTATGTTTCTGTGATGAGGACTTAATTGTGACATCAAATATATATCTCTAATCTGTGTACACAGATGTGCCTGATTTGAGTACTCATATATGGTTACTGGTCTTACTACATGTCATAAATGCACATAAGGAAGAAGAGCCAGGAACTCTGCCTATGTTCCTTGAATTTTCTGCTTCAGGGATCTTCACAAGGGCTAGAGCACATTTCAGCTGGAGATGAACTGTTGTTCAGCTCTTCTATGGCAGAGTAAAGGAAATATAATACCCTGGCTCCTTTCCGCTGACGTGTGTTAGTAGAGTTGTTCAGTTGGCTGTAGATGGACTGGCCATGCAGCACTCAGGCATGACACAGCCTGCTTTATGCTGTCAGTGTGCAAATGAAAGAGCAGTTCTTGCTTGTGAGATTCAATTGCTCCAGACTGGTCATTTTTGAGTAGCTTTGCTCCACTCTGCTTTCATAATCTGCTGTATTTGTAATTCACATCGGCTGACTCAGGCAAATGTTACAGTTGTATTCCACCCCCCACACACACCCCTGAGAAGCTGAGAGTTAAAAAAAAAATGGGGTAGCTCAGTTACTAGCACAGATCCAGATTAGATCTAGACATTCATGTTTAGAATGTTAGTGCCTTCTTCAGCATTTTAGATCTATCACTGTTGTTCTCTGAGGGACCCAATATACTCAATTTACAATGTACAGAGTAGTGATCCCATTGAAGGGCTACTGCGTGACAAATAATTAAAAGCTTGTATTTTTCAACTGAATGCGTTTAGGATTCCTACTTTTTTTAATTTGTGTTTTCAGCTGGAAAGCTTTTGCCCATGAACTGGGAGACAAAAGTTCCTGCCAAAGTGCTACTTCCTGTTCTGATCTTCTAACCTATGCTTCATGAGCAATAGTGAGTAAAGTATCACATACCTTTACAGCTCTGTCTGGGCCACAGTGATAATGATCTCTTCTTGTGAAGATATCTCTTGCAGGGCAGGTGCTGTTCTTCACTGTGAAATCTGCCATACACTCCTCTCTAACTATATTTCACTGTATGATTAATATTGTTTGGTTCCTGGTCATTGATCTGACATTTGAGACGTATACCCTTCTTACCATCTCTTTTTGTTTAACATACCTTGGATAATACTAGCTAAAACCTACATTTATTTTTTAACAATCTCTTGTGCTGTTTGCCTTAGAATGTGCTTATAACATACCATTTCTTTTTCCTTATTTTTTTTAGAAAAAAAAAAAAGTCCATTTGCTTCTTTTCTCTCTTTTTTATATTATCAGCCAAGAGAAGATACTTGATTTGGGTTTGGAACTTGCTTCTATTTCCAGTCAGTCCCTTAAATAATTTTTTTTTGGTCACAAATCCCTGTTTCATACCACTTTTGATGGCTGTTAGCACAACCATTTTTCCATTTGCAGTAACTTTTCTATCAAAAAAATTAATATACAGTGGAAGTTCAGTACAGCCATTATCATACAGCAGCAGACAGTTTTTACTGAGGTGTAAAACCGGCCCATTATTACTTTACATAAAGTATTTTCACAAAGATCCCCATTTTCTGGGGTTAAATGCCAAGTAAAACCAGCTACTTTTATCTGTTATACATTCACAGTTATGAAACAGATGTCTGAAACATGGCATATTGTTGTAGAAGCAGAGAAGCTAGGACAGAAGTATAAAGACTTCAGTTTTTTGTAATATCTTCATTTTTGGAGAACTAAAGATTTCTAAAGGAAACTGGCAATACTTAGTCCTTGACAGAGGTTTCTGAAGGTCAAGTAGCAGCCCTGCACGGTAAATGACTGTGACCATTCCTTACACTCGTGCCTTCAAAGAAGGTATATCAAGGTATGGAAATAAATCATATGAGACAAAGATCTAGATTAAAAAACCAAACCAATCAACCAACCAAAAAAAAAAAAAAAAACTAACAAAAACCAACAACAACAACAAAAAATCCAATGCCAAAAAACCAACCCCAAAGCACAAAACTGAAGTCTTTCTTATGAGTGACAGGGAGGGCCCTTTCGCACTTCATCCCCCTGAGTATTCAGCTGAAAGAGCAGCTGGGCCTCAGAAACATACCATGTCCTTCCCTTCCCTTGTTCTTTATTAGTAAAAATATTTGGATAAAAAGGGATCCTTGTTTCCCAACAGTTCATCCGCCTCTCCTGTTTATTCTCTACCTGGTGTCATAGTCCTCTGAGTTTTGACAGTGTAATAATTTCCATAGCAGCCCTGCTGTGATGTCACAAACAGAGGATTAGGATTTCAGATTTTTAGTAGGTAGAAAAAGAAAGATGAATACTTAAACAAATACTCCATCTTAAAGTAACTATCCTTAGTAATGTACAATAAGGAAAGAAAAATAGAGGAAATATCTAATACCTAGGCAGATCTGTGTAAGAACAGTATAGCTTTTTCAAACTTTTCCACACACTCCCAGATGGACTTTAGGAATGCCATTGCCTTTTGTCTTTTTCCTCTGTTAGGAAACTAGTTCTGTATTTTTTGGGCAAAAGAAAGTCCTTGGCAAAATTTCAGACCTGAATGAATTAGATTTTAATAACCTTTTTGTAATGCTAAGTGGCAGGATCCCACCTTAAATAGAGGGCTGGATTCCCAAAATAAATAGTGCAGAGAATTTCTCTCAGATGGAGGCAGAGCAAGGTGGGTATGAGGTGGAGTGGGGCAAGCCAGACAGTGCTGCTGTTTAGCACTTCAGGGCTTGGGGCTGTGAAAAGACATCAGATGTGGTTCTAAGGAGGCCATCAATTACAATAGTCTTTAAGGTTATTCTAATCTGCATTGTGGATCACACATTTCTCTAAAACAGATAGGTGGCTTAGACAAATTGGGTGGGTTAGTCAAGCACATAAATAATTGAGCTTGTAACATTCTAATTAAAAGCACTATGAAGCAATTAGAGTTTGAAACCATGAATAGAAAGCTCCAGGTGTAGCTTACGTACCTCCAATGCAAGCTAAAAAAAATCACTAGGGGCCAGATTGTGCCATCAGTATTCCTGTGGGGCACTTGTTTGTTCTCCAAGTAATCCCTTTGAAACCGAGCATGTTTAGAACAGCAAATTCTGTTCAAAATAGCTAATGGCAACTCACCAGGTGTCAAATAAAAACTATCTGAAAAATAACGTTTCCATATTTTTCTCATAATAGTGTTAAAGCTAAAATAAGGCTTTAAGTGAGGTGTATTTTCGCTATTGCCAGAACAATACTTCAGTCTTAGCTACCCAAGTCATAGCATTTCACATGACTTCTTAGATAGGATGGTACAAATACAGCCCTTGGGAAATCTGCATTTTTTCCTGATTGAAGTTGTATCTTGCCTGAGACAAAAAAAAAGTACTGAAATAAGAAGCTAAACACAGGCCAGTTCTAAGACCTGTAAAATATAATGTGCTGTTTTCTGTGGAACATGAACAATACTTCACTGTTACAGATGAAGCAGGAACAGAATTTTTAAGCTTTGATTAAAAGAACCAGTGCACAGTTTAAAAACTGGCATTCCACAGAGAATTTTTTATTTTCCAACAGTGATAATGTTTTACGTGAAATGCTTCTTACCAAAGCACCAAATAGCTTATTCCACACGAACATTTTAGATGTTCCAAGCCTGACTATTTCCTTGCTTACATTGGAGTAAAAGAAATCTGCCAAGCATCTGCTCACAAGGAAAACCACGTCCTTCGTACTTGGTACTAACATATAAAGTCAACATGCTATGGCTGCCCTCCATAGCTCTTGTACCAGAAACAAACTAGAAGTGAGCTGTGTTGCTGTATGTTGCTGGATGCAAGAGTTTCCAGGAACTCTTTCTTGTACCCTTCTCTGTCACTAGGCCGAAGTTGCTTGCCTACCTGTATGGCTTCTCTCTTAATTCCATTATAGAATACAAGATACAAGCACCAGATAGCCTGTCTGCTCTTAAGGAAATGAGGCCTAATTTTCTGAAAATAAGGCACAAAAATAAAAGGTAACCCTTAAGTGACTGGACAAATAGTCTACTACTATCTAGTGCAAGCAGATTTTCAGGTTTTTATTTGCATTTTTTGTATTTATTACATAAACAAATTAGTAATACTGGGATGCTTTGACTTGTGAATACTTGTAGGAAGTTATTCTGTTATTTGCCCATACAGTTGTTTCTTGTACATGTAAATTCATTACAACTATATTTGCAAATTAATTATGTACATGTGCACATGGGATAACTTTATAATTTTTTTTTTTTTTCCTAGCTGGACTATGAATTTTTTCAAGTGAACATTTGTCTTATTCATTTATCCACCCAATTTGCATAAATCTTCCTTCTGGGTGAGAGCTATTGTAGCCTGCAAATTACATTGTTCTTATCTAGACTAGAAAATATGTGCTGGCATTTGTACAACTCTATCTATACACCAAGTTGTATAATCTGGTAATGTTGAAACACTCACACCTTCTCTTCATTACACTTTCTATTCCTGATGGTTAGAGTGCAAATCCCTCCACAGCTGAGATATTCCCTCTGGCAGTTTGTCTATGGCAGCATGGTCTAATCAACCAAACGTGTCCAACCAAACAGCTTTTTGGATAGTAGTCTGGTTGAAATTGAATTCTGCATTGCTGTAGGTGAATTTACAGTGGTTAACATTACTAGTTGAAAGCTAGCCCTTTTTTCCGTACACTGTGCTAATCATGATCCTGTAGACATATGCAAAAAGAGACAGGGAAGGAAAAAAAAAAGGAGAATTTAATGAATGTCACTGAAGGCATTTGAGGAGTTGGGGGTTCTTTGGGTGAGGTGTTTTGCTTGGTTTTGGTTTCTTTTGTTTTTCTTCTGTTCTGAGAAGTTATTTTCTTGGTATAAAATACTGAGTCAAAGGCAAGGAGAGGAGGGTAAGGTAGCTGAGGTGAATGTTGAAGTAACATTAAATTATTCTCTCCTCTGTCTCAGAGTGGAAGAATCTGTATTTTCAGAGACTGCAGGCACATGACAACCACTCATAGAATACAAACAAAGTACACCATGAAAGCCCTTTTATAATAGTCCTCGAGGTTCTTTAATTTAATAAAATTTGGAAAATAATTTGGTAATTATTTATTCACAGTAACCAAATTATCAGACAGCAATAAATATTTCAGAGTCCCCAGTTTTTCAGAATCAGACTTGGAAAACAGGATATGGGATTTAGCATGCTGAATGGGGAAAAAAAGCTAAATTTATTTAGACAATACGAAAAGTAACAGGAAAGCAAATTTCCCGTAGTGCCAAGAATCCCTAAGGATTTAAAACAAGGATCATCTTTCTGCAATAACATGTCTGCAGGTGCAGATGGAAGGATATTTGAGTAAGATTCACAGCGTAGAATTTCCTAAACTATGGACAATGCAAGGATATTTGTTTTAAAAGTCAGAGGGACTTTGACATGATTGCTAGGTAGTCTTGATTTGGATTAAAATGGATAGCCGGGTACTGTCAATTCCTCTTTTAGCATAATTCATTTCAATGTTTATTCCTGAAAGGCTAGGCTTCAAAAATGCTGCTTATATCTCACGTGGGGATGAGGGGCTGCACGGAATACAAAATCAGCTTAGATTACCTCTGTAGATGTGTACTGATATGTTGGAGGTTGGTGTTTGAGCAGGGAAATTATGTTTGAGCAGGGACAGTGGTTGTTGCAAGCTGCTCTTCAAGCCTGAACCAACACCGGGCCATCACAGGAACCAGCGCTCTCCAGGGAGGAGAAGCACAGTTTCATTTTTTTCCCTTTTTCTGTGAGAAGCCAGGGTGGGGGGCAGGGGGTGGTGCACATAGAAACTGATCCGTCATTTCTAAAGCTTTCTGTTTGTTCTTTATCTGAGCTTCAGAATACTACTGTTCAAAGAAAAAGTAGAGTTTGACCCAATGTAATTCCAAAAATTACATAGTGCCTCCCAAAAATATTGAATAAAAAATATTGAGAATCTCCTGCTCAGACTGGACTTCACAGATTTCAGAGGACTTTTCTGAAGAGGGAGATTTCCCTTTTGAACTTTTGTCATAATATTGCTCCATATACATTACTGCTGCTCATTCCTGATATAGCTGCATTATAGTGGTCCTCTTTGCAAAAATGTAAAGCTCTTTTGGGATAAAATAGCTACACCAATACTATAATACTTCAATTAAGTATTAAAAAATATATATATACTAAAAGTATC
>VZRU01011288.1:0-29597 GCA_013398155.1 Pedionomus torquatus
AAATTCTTTACTGTGAGGGTGGTGTGACACTATAACAAGTTGCCCAGGGAAGTTGTGGCTGCCCCATCCCTGGAAGTAATTAAGGCCAGGCTTGATGGCGCTTTGAGCACCCTGCTCTAGTGGGAGGTGTCCCTGCCCATGGCAGGGGGGTTGGAACTCGATGATCTTCAATGTCCCTTCCAACTTTAGCCATTCTATGATTCTATGATTCTATGTTAAATAGTGAAGTAGTTTTCTTGGCAGGAAAGAGTGGAATTTGACATAATTCAGAATGTTTTGATCTCTATATCTATAAGCCTGCCTGCTTTTTTTTTTTCTGAAGAAAAATGCTTTGTCTTAGGAAATACTATGGCTAAACATTAGTTATTGTTATTTTTTAAATTTTAAACAGTGTTCCCTTTCTGTATCCTGACAGCAGTAAATAATGATGGCTGGTTGACTTGGCATTTAAACTGACAAATAACTCTGAAATTCTCCACTACCTGCCGTCTGCTTCCAGCTTAAATAGGCCTATTAATTTGATTTTTCCCTTTGCTGGAAGTCTTTCCATCTTTCTTTCCTTTATCTTACATATTGTGCTGGTCTTTTTCAAACAGGCTTGGCAAATGATATGCATTAATCAGGGCAGGGGCAGGGTACTGGCTTCTTACTAGAAAGAAAGACTACTATCAGTGCTAACACCCAGTGGTATTTTAAATTCCATTTTTATAGGTAAAATCATGCTTTGTTCATGCTGCCACTTTGTGTTGACAGCATAGTCTTGTTTAACTGCCCACTCTGATGCTCAGGTCTTCTCCTTGAGTGGTTACAGATGACAGATGAATCGCATATGAGCAATACAAATTGCTTTTTCCCTGCATTTGAATTTGAGTTGTTAAAGCAGGAATTTGTCGTCTCTCTTGCTCTGGATACTTGCTGTTCTCTAGAAGGCATCCATATTTGAAGTTGACTATTTCTGTGCAGATCACAAGCTTTACCACCTTGTTATTCCTCCAAATGGTTTAAAGCTCTGATACAGTCCAGCTTGTTATTTTGTACTAGTGCCCTGAGAAATGTTCTTTATAAAACTGCCATGTCCCATCAGTTCCTTTGTGTGAGACATGCATGTGGTTAGGTGTGCTTCCGAATTAAAATAAAAACTTCAGTTGTCATTTCTGCAGCGTCTGCGGGGCTTGATACTGTCTTCTTGCATGAACTGCTTTGTGTTCTCTTGAGCCACTTTCTGGGTATGCAGAGAATACTGTGCCGTAGAACTGAAATCTACTTTTCCTGGAAGAAAGTGAGACTTGGGTCTCAGGTCAGAAGTGCCCCTCTGTACAGTCAATAACATGTTGAAAAGTAGCAGACAGAAAGGAAGAGTAATCCAATTAAGACTAGAAGACAGTATTTCAGGGTGAGACCTGAAAAAACCCCACTGTGTGTTTTTTCTTTTAAAGTCTTGTCTAGAAAATCTAGCACTACTGAGTGAACACAAGTGACTTTTACCTTTTTGTTTTGAGTTGTGTTTGCAATGCCTACCATTAAAATACAGAATTTCTGAGGTACATAAAAGTCATAATCCTTCTCCCACAGTATCCTCTGAGAGAAACTCGCTGCCCATGGCTTGGATGGGAGCACTCTCTGCTGGGCTAAAAACTGGCTGGAGAACAGGTCCAGAGAGCAGTGGTGAATGGAGTTCAATCCACTGGGCATCCGGTCAGGGGTGGTGTCCCCCAGGGCTCGGTATTGGGGGTGGTTCTCTTTAATATCTTTATCACTGATCCGGATAAGGGGATCAAGGGCACCTTGAATCAGTTCGCAGATGACACCAAATTGGGTGGGAGTGACAACCTGCTGGAGGGTAGAAAGGCTCTGCAGAAGGATCTGGACAGGCTAGATGGATGCTCCAAGGCCAGTGGGATGAGGCTTAACAAGGCCAAGTGCCAGGTCCTGCCCTTGAGTCACCCCAACTGACTGTAGCGCTACAGGCTCAGGGCAGAGTGGCTGGAGCTGCCTGGCAGAAAA
The DNA here is from genome assembly GCA_013398155.1 of Pedionomus torquatus. Taxonomy (NCBI): domain Eukaryota; kingdom Metazoa; phylum Chordata; class Aves; order Charadriiformes; family Pedionomidae; genus Pedionomus; species Pedionomus torquatus. Next base: position 2,005 of record VZRU01011288.1, read on the forward strand.
GGACCTGGGAGAGTTGGTCAACTGTGGGCTGAACATGAGCCAGCAGTGTGCCTAGGTGGCCAGAAAGGCCAACAGCATCCTGGCCTGGATCAGGAAGAGTGGAGGGAGCAGGACTCAGGAGGCGATCATCCCCCTGTACTGTTGTACTGGGCACCAGTGAGGTCCCACCTCAAGGGCTGTGTCCAGTTGTGGGCCCCTTCCCACAAAAATGGCATTGACAGGCTGGAGTGGGTCTAGAGAAGGGCAAAGAAGCTGATGAGGGCTCTGGAGAATAAGTTTTCTAAGGAGAGGCTGAGAGAACTGTGAGTGTTCAGCCTGGAGACAAGGAGGCTGAGGGGAGACTTTCTCACTCTCTCCAACTCCCTGAAAGGAGGGTGTAGTTGGGGGGAGGTCGATTGTTTCTGCAATGTCACAGGCCATGGAACAAGAAGAGATGGCCTCAAGTTATGTCAGGGGAGGTTCAGATTGGAGATTAGGAAAAATGTTTCCATGGAAAGTGTTATTAAGCCTTGGAATAGGGTGCCCAGGGAAGGGGTTGAGGCCCCATCCCTGGAGGGATTTAAAAGCCAGGTTGACAGAGTGCTTAGAGACATGGTTTAGTGATGGTTTTTATCTGAGTTCAGTTGATGGTTGGACTCAATGATCTGAAAGGTCCCTTCCAACCTATATCATTCTATGACTCTATTATTTCTTCTCTTGTGTTTATATTAACACAAACTTTAGAGGTGCTGCAGGTGTGCATCCAGCCAGAAAGGCAGGGAAATGCCCAATGGATGTAGTAAAATGCCGCCCCGGTAGCCTGACCCCTACTTTCTTAAAGGTTAAATTGTGGCCTCAGAAGCTGTTGGGAAAGAACAGAGCAATCTGCAAATACAAAAGATTTCATGCAAACTGGACAAAATCTTAATTGTAGTCGTTCAAGGTGAAGAAGTTCAGATTCAACACAATGACATTTTGCACTTATCTAAAACTTCAGAATTCTAATTAAATAGTTGCAATGTTTCCTGCTTTACTTAGTGAGCTAATTTCTCCAAATTAATTGACTTTGTAGAGAATAAAACAATAAAAAGATTATACATAACCTTAAATAGCCAGAGAACTTGAGTGAGGATTAGGACCAGTACAATTCGTACATCTAGTAGTAAGTGCAGTTAAGAAAACTTCATATATCTAGCATATGACAGTCTATTACTCCATCAGCCATTCAGTGTGCCTGCAAAATTACAATGAAACTCCTCTGAAATTAAGATATTTCTTTGGTGAAGAAGGTGAACAATTTTTTTGTACCCCTTCTCAGATCTATTGTTGTGCATCACTTTAACATCAAGTCATTATTGCTGAATAGATTAAGAATGTGAGTTAAATGAGTGTTGATTAATCTGAGGAAAACATACACTTCGGAGGTGGTTCCTTTCTTTTCCTCTTTTTTAGAGTATAGTTCAAACAACCTATCAAGGGACTACCCAATGCCAGCCCTTTAGAAATGTGCCTTTTTTTTTTTTAATCAGTCTCTGCAGGAGACTGTGCTAAGGACTGCTGTGTGTGGATGAAAGCCTCTGACACAGAGTGCTCAGTGCAGACAAGCAAGATGGTTCAGTGAGAACCTGAAGGCAACGGGTTATACAGCAGCCTGCTCTGGCAGATTTCACTTCCATTACGAGAAATTAATCCCCTGTTCAACAGACCCAAAATAGAAGCTCTTTTGCCAACCTGGTTATTAGTATATTTGCATCTCATTGGCTTTTTCTCTACACTTAATGGCGCAGCTGCTTTTTGCTCATGATAAATTAGAATGGGGTTCAGGAAAACATATCCATTTGGTAGTAATGGTGTTGTTGCCTCTTGAGCTTCTCAGTTATAATGCTAATCTATTAGTTCCAGGAATGTTTTGCTTCTTCCCTTCCTCCCTCTCTGTTCCCTATTAGTTGAAGTACAGGTTTAGTGAAACAAATTTCCATGTCATTCATCTTCTGCTGAAATCTCAGCTATCATTGGAAAAATCATACATCCCATCAGCCATTCTGAATTTGTGGCAGCACCAATTCAGTAGGAAGTAGGACACAAATGGCTGGTGTAATTTAAGCAAGAAAAATATTTTTGCCCCATTAGCCTTCACCTGCAAGCTGCATATAACCAAATTAATATTGTCCGTGTCTGTTGCTTCCATGTAGGGATTGACAACCTTCCTCTCCCATCATGATTTGTGTGTGCTCTGCTTTAGTCAACAGGAAAACCAGGCATGATCTAGTGCTTAAACAACCTGCTGATTCTCTCAGCCTTTAAGAGAAATAATGAGTACAGTGGGGAAATTATTATAAACAAATTACTAACTCTTTAATTTGAATAGCTGGTGAGAATTTAGGATCTGAATTAGAAAGAAACATCAGTGATAGAGTTATGAATCCTGGCAGAACTCTGTTGGCCACCAGGTGTAAGCCAGAAACTTCTTTGTGGAGTGCAGGATAAATCAAACATCCAGAGACAGCTTTCTTGGTCATAAGCCAAAGGAAAATTAAGCCAATGTTGGCTGTATGAAATTTTAATTAAAAGTTTGAATCTGTACTTGTTCTCTAGTAAGTTGTGTTGTGTTAAATCACTGCAAGGGAGAGTGGGCCACAAGAAGAGCTCTATGGCTAAAATGTTACCAAGGAATTCCATGGTTGCCTTACTTCTCTAACACCAAACTGCTGCATAACCACAGTAGATTCAGTCCCAACACCAGAATCACTGGAAGTTACAAGATAGTTGGTTAAGAAAAATAAGATTTTCTTGGGCAGAATGTCTTGAAGTTTACATTATCCATACTAGTTTTTTCTTCAGGTTGTCTTTCTCCGAATGATTTACATTTCTGGTTTGGTTTTAATATCTACTTTGTTTCTCTAATTCTGTTCCTATTTTCCACTTTAACCTGAAACTACTTCTTGTTAGTAGATTGCTGATGTCAGGGCTTAGAATTTGAGATCAAATTCTTTGCAGAAAAAACGAATAGAAGGGCATGTTTTGATCCTTGCTTTTTCCAGTGTCAAACCTTACAATGACATTACTAGTTCTACTCACACTAGCCAAGAACCATTGAAAATGCCTTGGCGTTTCTGCTTTCTCCTTTGACATTTATTAGGCTCAATCAAGTGACAAAACTGTGGGTAGAGCTAGTAGACTAATTACTTTAATCTTTCACCTTCTTTGGGATTTGTTATCATGAAAAAGAAAAATGTTCCATGTTTTAACTGGTGAGTTTTTCATAGTTCCATGAAAACTATTAAATTATATTTATAATTCATTGTATCTGTGTGGGCATTAAAAGAATTTCCTATTTTCCTATTCAGCACAATGTAGCGGTGAATCCTGAATTGAGCTCACAGGAACATGGTGTAGACAGGATGACTAATCCAGCACAAATTCTTTCTGCTGTCACTGGTGGATTAAGACTACACAACTTATGAGCAGTAGGACTGAAACAAGGCCACCCATAAACACCTAAAAGCTCAGAGAATGCTTAGCCAGAAGCTGTGTTGACAGGAAGAAGAAACTGGAGGCAGTCATGAGAGAAAATGTTGAAGAATAAGATGAAGAACTAACTAATGAGTTGAATTTATGTATAAAATTGCAATGACTATATATTTTCATTTAGGATGAGATTTTTTTTGTGTGCTATGGCAATTTTAAAGAGATTCCTTGTCTCTGAGTCTTATAAGAGACCTGAGTACCCTTTCTGGATAACAAGGCAAAGGAAAGGGGTGGTTCTAAAGAAACAAGGAAGAGCCCTGACTCATCTGCAGACTCCACAGAATAAAAAAATCAAGATGTGTGGAAGAGCCCTAGATGAATTTTTTAAATTCTCCCTTTTTCCTAGGAAATAACTGTTTGCCTCTATTTGAGCAGAAACAGAGATATCCACTGGGATTTAGCTGAAGGGGATCATGCCATTCAGGGAACAGCAAAAGAGAACTGCATTGTTTAGGATGCCCTTGGCTTTTTCTAGCAGTCACTTGTAAAATTTACCGTTGGTGTGAAAAGGATGAGTTAGTTGCTTGCTTGCTTCTTAATTTCACTGTTGATGCACAGTGGTTTGAAATAAGGTTTTCAGAGTCTAACTCTTATTTCCCTACTGAAAGGGAGAAAGTTTCTAATCTCAGAGGTGAGAAGGAAAGACAGCACAGCAGGCCTGTCCTTCCTCTGTTGCTAATTCCCCAGAGAGGAAAAACTTCACTCCCAGCACCTTTCATCTCAATCAGCCCTGTGCCATGTGACAGACATTGGGATCTTTTGCAAATTCCGGACTTTAGAACAACACGGAAACAAAGTTGCTGGTGGACACAACTTAGTATTTTGTTATTCGGAGGCTGTGACTTCAGTAATTTTCAGGTGTCTGTTTATGGCCTAGCAAAAAGGGAATTCTTCTCATTATATGTTGGGAGCTTAAAGGAGGATGATTTTCTTTGAATAACAGGTACCAAATTCAGTATTCAAACAGAAAAGGCATGCAAAGTATGATGGTGCACAGTGGGTGAGATAAATGTTTCTTCAAATACATAAATTCATCTGCCTCACTAGCTATTAATATAGCTATTGTAGAACTAGAACATCATCCTACTGTAAATCCTGAACAACCTCTTCTTATCAAAGATCCTAGTTTAATGGAAACTGGGAACTTTTACCACAATATTTGTGGATTTCCCTATGAAGATTGTCAATTTTTATTTATTTATTTATTAAAAATAGAAAAGGGAGGGACAGGAAGGGTTGGAAGGTGATGTTGCCCAGTGAGGCTCTGGTGACTCTGTCCATGGAGGTTTTAAAAACCCAAGTGGACAAGGCCCTGGGCAATGTGAAATGTTGATTTGAGCATGGGAGATTGACTGTAAACCTCCACAGGTCCTGTTCAACCTACACCATTCAGTGATTCTATAATTACACTCACTCCTTTGCCAGCTGTGCATGATAAAGGGAAGATGACTCCCAGGCAGCCCTGAAAAGCCTGTGTTTCAGATGAAACCAATAAAGATGATGTCAGCCTCCCTTTCTTGCCAGCAGACCTTATCTCTGAGAACTCATGTAATTTGTTCTAATAAAGTGGCTGGTCTAAATGCATTGGCAAATCTAAAAATAACTTTTTCTCTCAAAATTAGCATATTTTCAATTAAGGCTCTCCTCCCTGTTACAAAACAAGAAACATGCACATTAACTACTAATTGTTCTGTCATCGAAAAATATAGAAATTAACCTGATAAATGTAGGAATAGAGGTCTCTGTAAGTACAAGAGCTGTATGTGTGCAAGCTGTTAAACAGAGCAAGAAACTTGAAAATTGGTTAAATATAAGCTTGGAACTGGAGGAAGGGGGAAGATGAAGGAGGCAAGATGGAGCCATCAAGACACAGTCTGACTTTTTAAAACACGGATCATGGTGTTGGTTATCTTTTTCAAAATGTTAAGATGTTTTGAAGATTTCTGAAGACCACCTGCTGAGAAATCATGTCACTGTTGCAGTGTTTGAATACCCAGAAGCTACTTGAAAAACACATATAGTTGTGCTGTGCGTGAATTGATAATGTTTTGTCAGCCTCAACTGCTGTCCAAAGATGACTTTGAATTTATTGTGAGTAGGGTCCTGTGTTCCATCTCCTTAAAATACAGATTAATATTCCAATCATGTTTCTTAAGCAATAGCAATGTACTTTGGGCTACCCTGTGCCATGTAGGTGCTGCTCTGTGCTGGGGATGCTCAGTATCAGCCTGTCTAGATGAGCCCTGTGGGAGTGACAGTGTGCAGACCACTTGACACCTTCAGAAAGTCCCTAGGCCGTGCTGGTTTTGGACACCCAATTACATTTCCCTCTCCAGACACATAGAAAAGTTGCAAGGATGTCAGTAATTCACTAAGGAAGCTGCCACTTGTAGCTGTGACTTGAAATTTCTAGCTTAAATTCTATAAATGTTCACAAGACCCGATTTCGAATTTATAAATTAGTTCTGGTTATGGAAAGGCATGAAAAATTAACCTAGTAACAAATCATACATCCTATCTGAAAAATTGGAAGCAAGCAAAGAATAGCAACTATGGAAGAATTTTGGAAATTGGGAAGAATGAAAATTTTTGGAAGAAAAAGGATAATCTGGTAATTAATTGATATTTTCAGAGGTGCACTTGGTACAGGCTGTTACCTGAGCAGAAAGAAACACAGGTCAGATTTTGATTAATTTGTTTTGGGATTATTTTAAGATGATGCCTATTAATAGTTATTCAACCTGTGACCATTGTCGCCTGGATCACTCTGTAGTGGTTTGGGTTTTTCTGTTTGTTTTGGTTTTTGCTGCAATGCTGCATGCCTCTAAAAGGAAAGCTTCAGTACTTAAAACCCAGCTTTGAAAACTGGAGAGAAGATTGTAGGTACTTCTTTGACAGCTTAGGCTTACCAGCACTGAATACTTTATTTATTGCAAATTATTTGCTCAGTTGTCTTAATGAGAATAACCTTTCTGATCTCTTTCACTGCAATTGTGATGGAGACAGATGGTGACATCACCAATAAACTTCTTGCTGAAAGGTTAATCTGCTTCCTAACTATGAAACCTCGTTAGCTGAGAGCTGCCATTATAACTCCAAAGCTTGCACCTGTAGTAGGGGAAATTGCCAGGTTGCACGTAGACTTGTAAACATTAATCACCTTCCAGCCAAAGGCCTTCTTTCCATTAAGTTCTTGCATTGCTCTCTCCTCTCTGTTACTAAGCACTGGTATTTTAATATTTGCTCTTTGCAACCTTATTTATTGGTGACCCAATTTAGACTGAATTAGCTTAATCTGGGTTCTGAAATTTGATCTAACTGTGCAAATAGTTACTTTTGCCTAGCTAAACTGAGCCATGCTTATGCCCACACATGCTATTCCATTGAGAGACTAGCAAATTAAACTGTGGTGGTGCAGAAAGATATAAATGACCCTCACCGGGATTTCTTTTAACTGAGACACTTCAGTACAAGAGACTGTTCCATAACACATTCAGACTGGCTTATACGTTGCATGGATTCTTATGTCAAAACCCCAGGTGCTTATTTTGCAAGAATTTGGATCTGAATGTTTTTTGTTTGCTTTCCCCAAGGTCAGGCTTTAATACTCTGATCAATAAAATCTGTAATGGTTTCACCTTCCTCCTTAGATGTTTACGCTGTTCAAAAGACAGTAACCATCATTTATTTTATTATAAGAGGCATGTTTACAGCTAGTGTGAAGAAGACAAAAAAAGCTAAGGATTAGTCACAGACACCAGGTGGGTTGACGGGCAGCCAGCCAGCCTAATCAAGCTGAGATCATAGGCAAAAGATAATGCCCTCTTCCAGTGTTTTCTCATCATGCTACTCCTTGTGAAGAACATCTCAAAATACACAGCACTATAGCACTGGGCTCTGAACTTCTGGTGCCCAGCTTTAACTGCATTTGATTGTCATGTTAAAAACATCTATAAACATTCTTTCTAGGGTTGAAATGTCCGCACTTTAATAAGCTGATGAAGTGCTATAATATATTTATTTTCCTATGTATGCATTATATATATATGATACATTTTTTATATATATTAATTTTGTATATATTTATAAGTAATCCTGCTAATCTGTCCCAGTTTCAGACTTTAGTTTCAATTGGATATGCAATAGGTATGCACTATAGGGTTGCTTACTAAAGTACTAAAGACTAGTAACATTTTTTTTTCCTGGTACACTATGCTCAGGTTCAAGGCAGGGAAGCTTTTCATAGAATCATAGAATGGTTAGAGTTGGAAAGGATCTTAAAGATTGTCAAGTTCCAACTCCCCTACTGTGGGCCGGGACACCTCCCACTAGACCAGGGTGCTCAAAGCCCCATCCAGCCTGGCCTTAAACACCTCCAGGGATGGGGCCACAACTTCTCAGGGCAACCTGTTCCAGTGCCTCACCACCCTCACAGCAAAGAATTTCTTCCTAATATCTAGTCTAAATCTCCCCTCTTCCAGTTTAAAACCATTACCCCTTATCCTATCACTGCACTTACTGACAGAGTCCCTCTCCTGTAGCTCCCTTCAGATACTGGAAGGCTGCTAGAAGGTCTCCCCGGAGCCTTCTCTTCTCCAGGATGAACAGCCCCAGCTCTCTCAGCCTGTCAAGTCCAGGTAGGTTATGTCCATTGCTCTGCCTTTGTCCATCAAGTCTGTGGCAGTATCATAGAAGGCCATCGACTTTGTCAGACAGGATTTGCCCTTGGTAAAGTTGCCCTTGGTAAAGTTAGTAATGCCACAAAAAGACTCTGTCTGTGAGCTATGATAACGTCTTTGACATAAAACATTGTTATCCACTTGCAGTTTAAGTTTACGCAAGCTGTTCTGGTTTTGTTCTGGGTGGGTTCTCAATCATATTTGATTGCTTCATAATTAAGGAATGTATGGTGCTTTGAGACCTATCAATGAAATACAGTTGTAGCAACTTCTCACTATTACATTTTTTCACTATTAGAAAATCCAGCATCTTACAATTAGTGCCAGATGGGTCCAGGTGCTTTTAGGGAGCCTTGGCAAAGCTTGGTGATATGGAGATATCCAATGATTAGGACCTCTGTTGCGGCCCCATCCAGCCTCATTAGCTTTCATTTAACTCTTCATTGGGAATTGGAGTACTCTAAAGCTTTCCAGGCTACATTACTTCTCAATGGGCTTGATTATCATTTGGTGTGAATTGATGTATGTCAGACAAATGTGAAGTATCAGACCATTGCAAAACTGTTTTGCTAAATATCAGGGGGTCACATGACTTATGTTTATTATAGCTAGTAATGCATTGCAATAGTACTGAGCTTTCAAGGAAGAGCTCCGGAGTCTAACATAATACACATGTGGTCTATCTGTAGGTGTAGAGGAAAAGGTAGCATTACAAAGTATGCTTTTTCTAAGTATATTCCTCAGATTTTCTGTGTTTTCTTGACCCTGTAATTTCATACATCCCAGGATGTTGGGTACATCCCAACATGTTCACTGTTTTTCATTATAGCTGAATATGTCAGTGACTGTGCCTTTCCCCTTCTTTCCTTTAGAAGTAATGATTTTTTATGGTGTTTATTTTACCCTCCTATCACAAGGTATTGGAAACAATTAATGTAGGGACCCAAAAGGATGACGATGGGAACATGTTACTAATTCTTGTGACCTGCTAGGACTGAAAACACTGTTGCTGGAGAAGGCAAGATTTCATCCTCTTGGGAAACTCACTTTAAAACTCTTAACAAAGTTTTCTTTCAGTCTTCCATAGGTCTAATTCAAGACATATTTATTTTTTCTTCTAATAGTTTTTCAAAACAGCAGGTGAAAATGGGCTTCTCTGGTACTTTTCATTGTACAGCATATGTCATTGGACTTTTGTTGTATCAGTGGGATAGGCCCTGGTCACCATGTTGCTTGCTTTGTTCTCCTGGCTCTGCTGTGCAAATTCCTGTATGGTTGATGTACTCCCCGCGATGTTTATTTCCTCTGGGAGGGGGATCAGGACTCTAATTTTGCTATCCTGTGTAATATCAACGTATGATATGATGATATCTCTGGTCAGAAGGTTATTGGGGATTGTTTATGCCATATTGTTGTCCTGCTCGTATCTTGGGCATTGCCTCCCGGAATTTATTAAGACCTACATGCAGCCTATGGGGCAAACAGAGGGGGATGCCTTCCCCAGCTCTTCTGCCTTTTCTTTCTCCTTCGGGCCAGGTGTGCCAATTTTTGAGGATTTCACATACCCTTGGGATGTTGAAACCAGCGTGATCTGATGGCTTTCTCTCCTGAATGTGCTCCAGGCCTTGTTTAGGGTCAGACAACTATTTAAGACTACCACCCAGAGATCTGCCCCACGGTGGGTGCCAAAAAGGACTGTAGTGGTTTAGCCCCAGACGGCAACAAAGAACCATGTGGCAGCCAGTTGGCTAACACCATATGGAGGCGTTAGAGCAATTGGAAGAAAAAGGCAGTACTCGTGGGTTGGGACAAAAACTCTTTAACAAGACAATAAAGTAGAACAGGGAAGAAACAGTAACACGGATGGAGACGGATACAAACGCGAGTACGGTACCGACCACTGTATGTCCGACCGCAGACCCGCATCCCGTTGCAGACCCTGCACTGCCGGTCCCCCCTCCCCTTCCCGGCAGCTCCCAGTGACCCCTGGGCATGGCTCACCTGGGGTGGAATACCTGGTCCCCTGCTAGAGCTGAGGGAGAATTAACCCTGTCCCTCCCAGAAAACCAGGACACAGGATCTGTATAAGGTGAGATCTCAGAGATCTGAGTGACATAAACATTTAATTTAGAAACACAAGGCATGCTACCTCCTCATGCATATTTATGGAGTTCCTCACCCTATGAACTCATACCAGAGGACTTTGAAGAACAAAGCAAAAATCTAGTATTGTGGCAATAAGCTATAATACAGTTTATAAAACTGAGGTTACTTTTTTACCAGTTCAAAGTCACTATCAAAGAAGTTTGCTGCTTTATTTTAGTTTAAAGGCAGAGCAGGAAGTGCTTTTTTCCTTTCTTTGCAGTTAGAGTGAGCTAACAGTGAAGATGAAAAGAGACCTCTTCTAATCTTAGGGCTTCCAGAGGGAAAAATAAATACATTTTTTCTGTTCTTTCAGTTGTCTATCACTCATTGCTTGTGAATTTCACTTGAATGTAGCCTGTATATCCCCAAAATTTTATAGATAAATAAAAGACATGCTTTTTGATTGGTCTTCAAACTTTGAGTGAGAAGATGAGACAAGTAATCAAATATTTCCCCATGCACTATGTAGAAATCCTGTTTTCTGTAAGACTCAAGTTTTTTTGCAAATTATATGTCTGTTAGTTGGACCACTGAAGATGATGTCAAATTTTGAGAAAAAAATCATGAGAGTGTTTTTGGATAGATGTGGAATAGAAGCATCCACCCAATTGTTCTTCTTGCAGAGCATAAGTAAGAAAGGATATTGATGAATCTTTTCCATCTCCAACATAGGTCACATCTATGTAGACATTCTGAAGATTGGCAGTTGAAGATGCAGTACAACACTTACAAGGAATTTTCAAAAGTAATTATCTGCACCTTTAAGTAGCTAAATACTTTTTTTTTTAAATTATGAGCTTCCTTATTTCCTAAATTATTTTTATTTCTCTCCTGTAGTACAGTCTTTCTTCAGTGCTGAAATAAAAGAGTTAGTGCCATAGCAACAGTTTCTGTTGTGCACTATAATGACCAGAATCTAAGCCTGAGAAGCATTGCACTGTCTGCCTATCTTTAACCTGCCATGTCTTTCTCCCTTGCAATTCAGCAGCCACGCTTGTCAGCCTAGATCACTGTTGTCTCAGAAGTTTGTGGCATGCAAACGACTGTTTATGCCCTTTTAGCATACTGCTATTGCCCTATGCTCCTTAAGCTCATGCTGGTGGAAGCCTAACACTCTTCATTTCTTTTTAAACTTGGAGACTTGAAGCATGTCTTTCATCTGCTCTCTTTTTCCTCTAGCATCCTATAGGATGTACTGACTGATTGCATTGGATAGCTGGAATCTGTCCTTTTCTCTCAGAGCACCTGTAACATCCATAGTAAAATGGTGATTTAGTAATTTTGTATCTTCACTCCTTTACACTAATCATTTAATAGACTGGAGGTAGTGTGACAAATTCTTCACAGGCACAGGGAAGAATTTATTTACATAAATATACACTATGACTCTGTAGTGTATTATGGCGTTAGAATGGTCATTGTCCTGTAACTCTCCAGGACTCTAAAATTACATTAGTAGGTGCCATTCAGGCTTCTCCAAAGAAGAAAGCAGCAAAGCAAATTTGTTTGAAAGGAATTGCCAAATTTCAGTCACTCTGGTGATCAGTCTCTTCCTTCCTGCCAGGGTACACTTGCCTAGAATATGTCTATGAGGGCAATTCCTGGAGCAAAGATCCAGACAGCCAGTGGTCAGAAGCTGGTTCTTAGGAGGAGATACAAAAGAATAAGGGCAGCACATCATGCTACTTCTTTCAGACACTCTCTCAGCTTCCAAATAACTTGAGACTCTGCTGGACTTGGGTTTTTTTAAGTAAAGATGTCTTTTTAATTGCTACCAATTGATGCAGTTTTCATGAACCTGTTCTATCAGGCCAGGTTTTAGCACCTACAATATCACACAGCAAGAACTTTCAGATAATAAATGTGATAGGAAGAACTACTTTTTTGTTTGTTTGTTTTCCTTGAGCTTGCCACCTGTTAGCTTTGGTCAATGCCTGTGATCCTGGGGGCACTTTGTGATCATTCATGCTTTCTCTTCATGTCCTTCTCAGTTAGAGGAGCTCTGAGGCGGCCTCTTGCTGCCTTCCCTCTGTCCATGTCCCTGCAGTGACCTACCGGATTGAGAACATGAGCTTCAGAAAAACTGTAATCTCTTCTCACTCTCACAATTCCTTGTTGTCAGGCAGTATGTTCATCTTCAGAGGTGTAGCTGTTTAAGCAAGTTGGTTTCAGCCAAATTTACCAAAACCCAGATAGACAGATAGCCCTTCCTCCCCCCAGAATGAAAAGAGAGGGAGGGATAAGAGAGATTTAGGAGTTTAGAATTAACTAAACTACTTTAATCAAGTATTAATACTAAAATTAAAAACAAAAAAGAAGAAGAAGATAATAAAACAGATACAATATATACAAAATTGTATCAAGTTCCCAGGACAACAATCACGTCACCAGCAGGCCTCAGGAAAAGTCCCAGACTGGACTTGGTGATCAACAGGAGCTGGATTCCAGATCTGGAGTCAGAAACACTCAGATTGGGGTCAAAGGCAAGTGAACAGACAGGACCCTCCTTGGACATCAGACATCGATGAAAGAGAATTGACCCTTTGATCCCTCAGCTTTTATACTGAGCATGATGCAGATGGGATGGAATACACTGGTTGGTCAGTTTCGGGTCATCTCTCCTGTCTTTTCCTCCCTACAGGTGTGACCCCTCCACACTTTTCTGCTTCCAACCCTCCAACGGGGCAAATAACAAAATTCCCTGACCTTGGTTGTTCTAGCAATAAGTAGAATCAAGAGCCTCTCTGCACCATCGCTTAGTAGAATCAGGTCTTATCACTGTGAGAGTGAACAGTTTTCTGAACAATGTGCTGCTATTTTTCAGATTTTAGTTAGTTAGAAGAGGCCCAGCTACAAGAGTAAAATTGTGAAACACAAAATTGGTTCATTTTTCCTCAACCAGGACAGAAAGTTAATGAGGGAAAGTGATTAGTTGCCCCTTATCCATAACTGCCTTCTTAAATTTTCATATCATCCTTTCATTGTTTGTCATCTAGTGTGGTTCTGAGAAGTTGAGTGATGATCACTGTACAAAAACAAGTGTCTCTCCTTCACCGTTCATGTTTCAAAAACTTTATTAATTGTTTCAAAAACTTTATTCATATGCATCCCAACATGTTTTGCATAGCCTTCATCTGATGGTGATGAAGCTGTGTCCTGGTATTTGATCAGAGTGACTGGTGTCTGCTGGTTTGAGAGGGGTAAAATGCACCAAATCATCGGAGTTTCTATAGGAAAAAAAAAAATAATCAGGCTGGGGGTGGGTGGAATTCTGATCTCCGGTCTTTTTATACATAAGCTTTGACTCCCAAGGAGGTGCTGTAAAGAGAGCTCCCACATCAATGGATAGCAGCACCCACAATCATTGTGTTAGGGATGCAATAGGGCACACTTCTGGCTCCCCTCTTTGGTTTATGGCCCTGCTGTCTCCTAGAGATTAAGTTGTCGTGGTTTCAGCCAAATTTACCAAAACCGGACTGACAGATAGCCCTTCCTCCCCCCAAAAAAAGAAAGGAGAGGAAAGGATAAGAGAGATTTAGGAGTTTAGAATGAACTAAACTATTTTAATCAAGTATTAATCAAGTATTAATACTAAAATGGACTCGAAAATAATGATGCAGATACAGTATATACAAAACTGTATCCGGCTCTGAGGACAACAATCACGTCACCAGCAGGCATAAGGAAAAGTCCCAGACTGGACTCGGTGATTGACAGAAGCTGGATTCCAGATCTGGAGTCAGGAATGCTCAGATTGGGGTCAGAAACAGGCAAACAGACAGGGCCCTCCTTGGACATCGGCCATTGGAGAAAGAGTTGACCCTTTGATCCTTCAGCTTTTGTACTGATCGTGACAGGGATGGGATGGAATACCCCAGCTGGTCAGTGTTGGGTCCCCTGTCCTGTCCACTCCTCCCTACAGGTGTGACCCCCTCTACACTTTTTCGCTTCCAACCAACGAAAACGAATAATGAAATTACCTGACCTTGGTTGTTCTAGCAGTAAGTATAAGCAAGGGCCTCTCTGCACCATCCCTTGGTAGAATCAGGTCTTATTACTGTGAGAGTGAACAGTTTCTGAGTGATGTGCTGTTAATTTCAGAGTTTAGTTAGTTAGAAGTGGCCCAGCTACAAAAGTAAAATTGTGAAGCACAAAATTGGTTCATTTTACCTCAAACCAGGACAAGTGTACAGAGACACTCCATTGGCAATTAATTCAGTGTTCCAATCCAAATGTTCTCTTTCTAGAGAGCTCCAGTTCCTTTACAAATGAGGTATTGTTTTACTTCTAAGAGTAATAACTTGGAGGAGGGGGGGAAGGGGAGGAGTAAGAGTGGGGGGAGAGAGAGAGGAGAGTCACTGTATCATGTGGCCTAACACAGACTGAATGCAGATACTGCATTTACTTTTCCAGTTTTCTTTGTGGCATTATTCTGTTGCTTGTAACTTTTCTAAATAATATTTCATTAATATTCTTCTTCCGCTTTTGCTAGGATAATTTACTTTGTCCTCCTCTCATCCTGTTTTCATGTTGAATTCTGATACTTATAAGCTAAAAATGCATTCTGTATGGGTGTAGTAAGCAAACATCTCTCTAGTTGTGAATTTAAGCAAACCACATTCAAAATACATTGCAGTAATCCTTGGATCATTTGGGTAGAAGGAACCTCACAAGTTAATCTAGTCCAAACTCCTGCTCAAAATGGGGTCCGTATACACCACCTTTACTTCATCAGAGAGTTTGTGTTGATGAAGCACAGGTGGCTGAGTTTTCAGCCACAATGCTTTGAAATCATGCATTAGCCAGTTTGTACTGGATGGAATTAGGTAGGATTATATGAAAATTTTGCTGGCATGATATAAGTTGGTCACTGTTGGCATCTTGGTTATGATCATAAATTTGTGCTGACAATTCTCTCTGTGGTCAGCATGTTGATCTTGTGGGAGCAGCTATTAATATATTTGCAGGGCCTGCTCATTATTTTCCTCCTAATTTTCCTCTTCTGTCTCTGTTAATCCTTATAAAAAAAAGACCAGGATCAGGAATTACAGAATCACAGAATTATATGGGGTTGGAAGAGACCTCTGGAGATCATCTAATCCAACCCCTCTGACAAAGCAGGTCCACCCAAAGCAGGTTGCACAGGAATGTGTCTGGGGTGGGTTTGGAATGTCTCCAGAGAAGGAGACTCCACCACCTCTCTGGGCAGCCTCTTCCAGGGCCCTGCCATCCTCAAAGAGGAAGAAGTTCCTCCTCATATTTAGGTGGAACTTCTTATGTTCAAGTTTGTGCCCATTTCCCCTTGTCCTGTCACTGTGCACCACTGAAAAAGACTGGCCCCATCCTCCTGACACCCACCCTTGAAGTATTAGTAGCTGTTGATCAGATCCCCCTTCAGTCTTCTCTTCTCTGGACTAAAAGACCTAAGTCCATCAGCTGTTCCTTGTAAGAGAGATGCTCCAGGCCCCTCATCATATTTGTAGCCCTCTGCTGTACCCAGAGAACAGCACTGTCCTTCTTTAACTGGGGAGCCCAGAACTGGACACAGTGCTGCAGATGAGGCCTCCCCAGGGCAGAGTAGAGGGGGAGGATGACCTCCTCACCTTGCTGGACATACTCCTAGGGACAGTTTTTAGGGTCCTTTGCACCTTGCACATTCTGTACTGGAAAAGGGAAGTGGAAGCTTCTAACACAACCTTATTGCTGGCAGTCACAGGACAGTGTCTAAGCTAAGGAGTTACTTCTATCTGCCTAGCGTCCTGAGAGAAACTCATAAGGGAGAAGAAAAGCAATTTTATACGCCGCATGTAACACCCACTTCATGCCAAAGGCCTTGTTACAATATCCTGAGGATGGGATGGTGCAGCATTAAATGGAGAAGTTTTACAGTTACTTAAGTTGCTTTGTTCATATCTTGGTTAGCTTAGGGCATGTACACACTGTGCTGCCACAGCAGTGAGTGCTAAAAGTCTGACTGCAGTCTGAACTACAAGCAAGAACTACAAGCACAATCCTTGTGCTTCAGAATGACTTCCATTTATTATGATGCAGGTATCTCCAAGGGCTGCGAGTTTGTTGCTAGGAAGAACTGATACCCTGCTAATAGGTTGTGTGTCAAGCGGAGGATATTACTAGAATTGCGTTAAAAGGTTTATAGGTTTAAGGGAGGGAAAGGGGAATAGAAAAAAGCCTTGGGACTATGAAGCGGCTTCTTTACAAACCACTTCCGTACATTTTCTTTGCCAGAGTTACTTTGCAATGCCACTTTCTGTCTCCAAACTCTCTTCTGCATGGAGTTTGTAAGGTAGAAGGGCAGATTTCATATGGTTTTACACTCATTAGTAGTGGAAAGCAGGTATTTCCTTATTCTTTTTTCTTTATGTTACTGCAAAAAGTGAATGTTTTGGATACCTAGAGTTTTTCCAAGGACCAAGGGCACGATATGTGAATCTAGAAAGGAATCTTAAGTCCAGAGTTTAGGGTTTCTTGGAGTTGTGTTATACCTTGTCAAGGACAGGATTCTAGGGAAAGCAAGTTCTTTTTAACATGTCTGATAGCCATTAATTCTGGGTCCTCGTGCAAAGGGTCAGGCAAGCACACAGGCAACTTGGATTACAAGTCTGCTGTTTTCTTCTCCCTGACCCTTTTTGTGAACTGATATGTCTGTCAGAGGAGGAAGTAAATCTGTAGCTGTGTCTTTGAGCATGTGGGACCTGAATTATTGGCAAACTTTTGAGCATGTTTCTCTAGAACATACTATTAGTTGTTCTGATAGATGGGGGGTAGCTGGGGGGACATTCCAGTGGATATAATTAGATTTAATGGGCCATGATGAAGACAAAGGAAATATGGGGGAAATATTGGGGAAAGCTTATTAATTATTCAGTATATTATCACATCCTAGAGAGCTTAAAGCTTGCATTAGTACTTGAAGAAACAACAAACTAGAGAGGCAGGGACTGAAGTAGGACAGGCAATCACTGAGATATCATGCGAGTTAGAAAGGCGGGTGCAAAGCACATGTAATAAAATAAAGCTGCCTTGGTTGACTCACTCTTTTATTGGCTACTAGGAAGAAGTGGGACTTTATGGGTGTTCAAAATCATGCTGAGAAGGATTTGAATCTAGTCCTCAAAACAGCTGCTGAGTATCAGCTGGCTAAGACTTTCCAGATTACCTCAGCCTGTCTCTACTTTGGCATCTTACCTGAAATGAGTAGTGCAGATTTGGAATCAACAACAACAAAGGGACAGTGTTAAAAATCAACATGATTCTCAGCTAGACTGCAGTTTGAAAATCTGAAAAGGAAAGTGTTCATCAAGCTTTCCAATGGCTGCCATTATTACTAACGACCACTGTGTCTTCCACCTTGCTTCTCAACAGGAAAACTGGTCACTGTGTACCCTATCTACATTTTACAGTATTCCTGGAAAGTAGTTTGTCTTCCTTACTTTTATTTCCTGCAGGAGTTAAGGAGAAAAAAAGTTTCTGGCATCAGTATTTTCCATAACCAGGATTTTTCTTTACCTAGATCTTGGTTTCAAAATGTCTACTACACAACATTCTCTTGCATCAAATATATACAGGAAGGAATCATGTATCTTGAAGAATGTAACTTCAAAAAGTGTATTGGCATATTGAGATTAAGGTATTTCCAGCCATGGGCTGTGCTTTATAGCTGCACAGTGTACTTCTGATCTCTACTATTTTTGCTCTGAGATCAGTTTTATTTGTAGATGTCTAAGTAGAAAATGCTTTCAAAAGTACACATCTGGGGTGTATAGCAGAGAAGAGAAGAACAGGGAGAAGCAGAATTTAAGTGTGTCTCTAATCCCACTTCCCTACAATTCTTCATTGCCAGGACATAGTGCTCTCATTGTAGAGGGCAAACATGAGAATCCACTGTTCTTGCACAGTGGCTGCTTAGGGTCTACTTTGTACAAATGCAACTGACTGTGTTAGAGGAAGACAAATACAGCCTGTGCCCTCTGCAGGTCTTTTTCTTCCTACCCTACCAAAGAAAATCCAACCTGGGGAGTGAATAGAGCAGTGCTTTGTGTTTCTAATTCCTTGCTTTCTTTTTTTTGTAATGTGTACTTTTTCTTCTGGAAGTTTATCTGAACTTCTGCTTGTGATCCTTATGCTGACAGATGATGACAGAACTGTGTAAAATATCACAGAAAAATTTTAATACATGGTACATCATCTATAATCTAGGGTTTGTATGATCTAAAGTCATTGCCATTCTTTATTTAAACATAATATGAAATCATGCTACCCACACCTTTTTCAATATCAAGGATGTAGTATGAGTCACTGCTTCATTTAATTCAGCCAGTGACAGCTGTGATCATGCAGCCTTAAAGCAGGCAGAGTAATTTTATGCAGTCCTTGAACAAAGTGCATCATGGGAAGCATCACAGAAAGCCTCTGTGGAGTGTCTGGGCAGCTGTCTTGGAGGGCGTTGGGGAGAAGAAGAGACACATCAGCTAAAGGAGTAGGCTTGTTAAGCTTTGTTATGAAGCTGGTTGATTTGGTTGAGTAACTGGAGACTAGAGTCTGAAAGGGAATTACAAAAATGAAGTTGTAGAGTGATGCTCTGTTTATACTACCTTTGCCACAACCTTTTTCCAGAACCAGATGTCTTTCTTTTTAGTTATTGTTACTGGACAAGAGCAGCAGCAGGTTGAGGGAGGTGATTCTCCTCCTCTACTCTGCCCTGGGGCCATGGTTGGAGTACTGTGTCTGATTCTGGACCCTCCAGTTCAAGGAGGACAAGGAATTACTGAAGAGAATCCAGTAGAGGCTAGAAAGATGATCAAGGGACTGGAACACCTCTCTTATGAGGATAGTTTTAAGAGACTTGGGTCTGTATAGCCTGGTGGAGACTACAAAGATGATCAAGGGACCAGAGCACCTCTCTTATGAGGAAAGTTTTGAGAGATTTGGGTCTGTATAGCTTGGAGAAGACTGAGAGGGGATGTCATCACTGTTTATCAATATTTAAAGGGTGGATATCAAGAGAATGGAGACAGACTCTTCTCAGTGGCACCTAGTGACAGGACAAGGGACAACAGCCACAAGCTGGAAAGCAGGAAATTCAATCTCAACATGAGGGAAAAATTCTTTACTTTGAGGGTGGTAGAGCCCTGGAACAGGCTGCCCAGAGAAGGCGTGGAGTCTCCTTCTCCAGAGATATTCAAAACCTGCCTGGATACATTCCTGTCCAGCCTGCTGTAGGTGAACCTGCTTTGGCAGGGGGTTGACGATCTCTGAAGGTTCCGTCCCACCCCTACAATTTTGGGACTGTGAGAGTGGTGCTGTGGAGACAGTTGCATTGCCAAGACATCTAGGAGGTAAGCAGAGACAACTTTCCATTCTTTTGCACTTAGGGTAGTCGGTGTTGCTCATAAGAAGGTAATGCTTGGGCATGACAGTTGTTCAGGCTCAGACTCCTCCTGCAGCAAATAAGATGCTTAAAAACATTAACTTCAGCTTCATAGAAATTCAATTGTCCTGTCTGAGATCTTTGTGCCTAAGACTGTTGATGACTGTGGAGGAAGAGACTCGGTGTACATGGGGCACCAAATGCATAGCAGGGGGCAAATGTGAAGGCATAAGTGTACATGTAACCTCAGCAGATGAAAGTGTGATGTTAATATTGCTTTCTGTTATGAAAATTAGAAGATTCTATGTGATCTAGAGAGACACAGGCAAGGCAAGTTTTCTCAGTCTCGGGCTTTGCCCGGTTCTTTTGCTCCTGCCTGAGACATTCTACCAACCTACCGGGTTGGTAGAATGACTGTGGCATAAAAACAGCCATCATGAGCCATAATCTCTAGAACACTGGATAAAACACAGGTGTACGTAGACAGGCCACTGGGGTGGCCATGGCCAAAGAAGGCATCACCTCTCTGCTGAAGGAAATATTGAATTCTCAGATAACATCCCAAATAGGGCACTAGTAGCTCAAGAAATGTGAGAAATCTTTTGATAATGGCTAAAATCTTCTGCAATGTGTATGTGCTATTTATAACCAAGACTTTTTAAACCCCACAAATTGACATATTTGGCTGCCTTGAAGATGATTCTGCTGAAAACACAGATCATTTGATACAAAGATTTACCTCATTGAATTTATGAGTATCAAGTGTGGGAAAATCTGCTTTGCTCAGAATTTGTAATAATTCAGCATATGTTATTTTGTCACAGACTTTCATTTGAAGAGAGGAAATTGCTCTTAAACTGTTAGCATGGAGGGCCCATATATATCAATATCTGTTTGAGAAAGAATTTCTCTTGTACAAATTTTTTGGCTACTTCTAGGTTTGTCTCTTTGAGTTGCCTATTACAGAGAATTCAGACAGGGTGTAACTCTATTACATCTGAACTGTATTTTATCTTTTTGTGGACTTTTGTTTGGTGAACGAAATGGCTGAAGTTAAGCTTGTTTAATTTTGTGCCCTTTTTAAAGGAAGCTGAATTCTGGCTACTCTTATACTGAGTAAGTGTTCATCTATGGGTTTTAAGGCTGTGTAGCCAATCAACATTAAAAAATATTTGAGATTAACTTTCTTGACTATCCCAACATGGACTAACTCTAGTGTCTAAGATATTTTATTTTTCCCGTCTAGGAATTCGTGCCAGCTGTTTGCATCATTTTTGCTGGCTGAATCTATAGCTGTTGGTTATATACCTCATAGCTCTGCTGGCTGAGCTCTCCGTCCAATTGCTTTCTGGTCTCTTTAAAGTCTAATTTAAGACCTACTAAGTACATTATTTATTTAGTGTGTATGTATAAATGTTTCAAAGTAAGCATGTTCAAAGCTGAGCTGTTTTGATGTTATATAGCACTCAACATACACACCATTGTATGTAAAGACTCTCACAAAACCTGTGTACAGACCAGGCCTGGTTTCAATGTTCTTTGTTCTTTTTTAGCATTTTCTGCAGAGCTTTTATATGAATCAGTTCTCCTCTTTTCTCATCACCAAATAATTCTGAATTTTTCCACTCACCAAATATTCCTTTCCACCTCCATTTTTCTCCCCTCCCCAACTCCCAGTGCTGTGGATGGAGCTGAAATTATCTTTGCTATTTTTATTTGATAACTTGAGTCTGCAGTACATAGCACCTCACTTGACAAAACTTCGCATTTGTGCACAAGCATCCAGAGTGATACCAGCAGAGATCTGAAAATAGTTCATGCTTGCTAGCATTTCTATTAATTGTTAAAATCTCTTCACATTACTCTCTTCCACCACCCATGGTATTTATGAAGAAAGAATCCTCTGAAGCCTGAAACTCGGAAGTAATCCCTTAATAATTTTACCACTGACTTCTTGTGCCAGTTTTAAATAGAGGACAAAGAAAAAATAGAAAAGCACTCTATTGCAGGTCAAGGTGGCAGCCTCTCTAACTTTAGACCTCAGTTACTTACTTTATTTTCCTCTCCCTACTTAGAAGTAGAAAGCTCCGAGTTATGGCTCATGTGCACTTTGATGGCTCCTTTTTATCATGCAGTTGTGCAGTTCCTCCTTGCAGCTTAAACTTTAGTACTTCTGAATTAAACCAGCAACCCAGGAAGAGCATGGATGCCATCATCATTCCATCCCTGGCTTAGGGGAGAGAAGTAAGAGAGAGAAGTTCTGGAAAGTTGTTTCAAATCTCAAGGCCAGTCCTGGCTCCTGGAGGGGTCAGAGCTGCTTCTAGGCTGAACTAATTCATGCTGTAGACACATAGTCCCACTTGATCTTGGTGCTGCCATAGATGTGAGAAATTCCTCTGCACCCTTAAGCCTGATGCAGGCCCAGTGTATGTTCATCCCTCAATGGGAAGAGCAGAGGGAGGCACTAACCTGGCTTCCCTCTACTTCTAGTTTTCTCCTGTAGTGCTTGCAGACCTCTTCCACAACTGTATCCTTCCTCAGCTCCATGCTTTGAACCCAGGATTAAAACTGGAAAATATTTTGCAGTTTGATTGAAAGATAAGAAATGGAGAAATAGGGTCCAACTGGCCCTGATTTGCTTATGGGCTTGCATACAGAACCAGAGTAATTTGCAACGGCAGTAACGATGACTCCTCTCAGTTTCAAGACTACCCTATATCCAGTCCATCAGTTCATGGGGAAAGAAATGAAAGTAAAAATATAGTAAGTCTAATTTTTCTTTAGGGTATCAAAGTAAGAAAGCCACAGCATCCAAAGTCTTGTGCTAGGCATTCCAGTAATCCATTTCCTGACTCACAGTGACAAAACTCAGCCCTACTAAAATACTGCCATGCAATTAGAGTCATCTCATGAAGATTAATCTGTTTTGCTCTCTGAGAAACACTGCATTTACCTCATTAAGGATTCTTGCTCCTTTACAATGAATAAAAGGCAAAAGCTTCACCTCTGTTGCAGATAGACAGAAAGTAATTTGCAAGGACCCTATGCAGCCGTATTGCCAAACAAAGGCTCAGCTGTGTCCAGAGGGGTGATGGTAGAACTGAGCTGCCAGCACCTGTGCTGGGTGCAAAGAATTATATGTTTGTGGCTTCCGCTGGAGAATTTTTAAGTATTTTTGGCAGGACAGAAATGATAGCAACTATAATCAAAAGAGGTTGGTTTTATCTGTCGTGTTTTAATTCAGAAACGTGTCTTGTGACCATTTTACCTAAAGTACTTCCTGTCTCCTTTCCACGACCACTGGGAAGTAAGGAGGAAAAGAAGGTCTAGGACTGAAAATTCATGTAGTTTACGTAGACTATTCTGATCTAGAACTGTTTATTGGCAGTGGGCATCTTTCCAGTGATTCATATGAGATCTAAATGAGAATTCAGCTGCCCACCAGGGAGCTTTTGAACCACTTAAATGAAAAAGGTAGACTTGAAACTAACATTAGTGTATTTGTGTTAGATTTTTATCACCTTAACATAAGACACCATATAGTATAGTACTAAGATTCTTGTTAATAGTGATAATTTGATTCTTTGAACCTACACGTTGAACAATTGTCAGTCAAGTGTTTAAAAATTTGTCTGTCTTTACTGGGAGAAAAGATTAAATTTGTTAATTTTTATATGATTTCAAGAACACACCAGTAGTTTCCTCCTTGTTCCATTTGATCCAGAGAGCTGGGGCTCTGTTTTTTTTTTGTTGCTAAAATTGAATTAGACCATAGAGACTATGGTCTAATGTGAATTAGACCATAGAGACAATTTCTCAAAGTTTTCAAAATGCAAATGGATATTGCAAACAGAGCAATGCTAACCATAGACATCCTGGTAGATATGCAACCTCTTTCTGGAGATGAGATGTGAAATGTTGCATGAAACCTTGTGAGTCAGGGGAAAATTATCATCCACCTTCCATGAGGAAATTGGAGGTGGTTTAATGGGCTTTTGTTACAATAATTGCAACAATAAAACCAAAAGAATCCCCACGAAATTGATGATATTCTGCTGTTCATAATCCTGGTCTGTTTCTTTTCATAAATCCAAGGACTTTTGCGAACAGAGGGTGAAATATGCCTTGCAGAAGGCATTCATTAGGGTAATGAATGACGTGACAAGTACTTGACACACAAAACGTTTATGTCTGTTGCTGTTCATTCAGTCTATCAGTTCAAATCACATCTTGTCTTTAGATCATTTCCTGCTGCTGCTGCTGCTTAATGTATACAAACAATTAGCATTTAATGTATACAAACAATTAGCACTTTGCAATGCCTTTTAGGCCTTTTGATTATATACTGAGTTAATTGCTAGTTTGTTTTGATGGCCACCATGCTGCTATCTTTAGATGAAGAAACAAGGGTATTTTTAAGTGAGAAGTGGGTCCTTCAAGGAAACTTGTCCAGTATTTATTTCACCATATATATCGTTAGATATGCTGCAGCTCTCAATTTTGAAGATGTAGCAACATTTATTCTCAAGTACCAGCACAGTAGAAGAGCCATAGCTGATAATCAAGTTGGTCTTTGCACAGCTCCTGGGGAGTACAAGGGCAGCTTTCTGGAAACTTTCAAAGGCACGTTTGGATATTTCTCTGGAATGAACTACTCTGATTCTCTTTCTGTCAATCCCATTCCAGGTGTAAGAGAGGTGATTCTTTCTCTTGTATCTTATTTTCTCTGCCCTTTCTGCATGTTTGGATCCTTCCCCCAGGACCCTGCTGCTCCAGCAACTTTCATGTTGTATCTATGGTGAAAGTATTAAGTCTTTCACTTGTACTTGTGTCTGAAGATGAATGTCAATAAAAATCTGCCCTTTAATTGCTCCTATGCTCCCCTTAACTTACAGGAGTAATATACAAAATGGTTAAAGGATTTGGACAGGTTTGCTTCCTAAATCAGCTCTCCACAGAAGCAGAAAATTTTAAAAGGTCTTATTCATTGGTTCATAATTTCAATGGATTCTTACAGCAGCTTCAAGGAGACCTTCCAGCTCATCAGAAATAGTTTTATCATTTTACTTTCTTTTTTTTTTTTTTTTTTCCCTAGCCACTTTTGCTAATAGCCACACTTATTTTAAGAGAAACTTACGCTTCTCTGTTTCACTGTGTCTTATGCTTGATCCCTTAATGATGCTGGAATAATATTGTTGCGTTATTGTGGATAGCAACAAGCATTTAGAAAGAACAGCTTTTATGTCTTGCCTATGTATTTGGTGATTTTTCACTGTTCTGCTAGTATTATTCTCATTCTATATCCAGAGAAACAGAAGTCTGGGTTAGCTGAAGTAGTACTGTACCAAAGCCTCAGCTATTGAGAATGTGCCCACAGGCACATCTTAAACAAAAAATGTTTTAAAGTGTACACAGCAAGGTTTTCAAAAGAATGAAACCATATTTTTAGATCCGTTCAGTGTCTACCATGATGAGCGCCTCTGAAAAGTACTGGTAAGTAAAGTTACTGGTTAAGTAAAGTGGGTATCCTCAGGTCCCTGGGCCCTGATGGGATGCACCTGAGAGTGCTGAGGGATCTGGCAGAAGTCATTGCTGGGCCACTCTCCATCATCTCTGAAAGGTCCTGGAGATCAGGCGAGGTGCCTGAGGACTGGAGAAAAGCCAGTGTCATCCAAGTCTTCAAAAAGGGGAAGGAGGACCCAGGAAACTATAGGCCAGTCATCCTCACTTCTGTCCTTGGAAAGATGATGGAATGGCTTGTTCTGGGCATTATCTCAAAGCATATGGAGGAAAAGAAAGAGTCTAGGAAATGAAGTAGCCTAGGAGGTTTCATCAAGGGGAAATCATGTCAGACTAACCTGATGATTTTCTATGATGGCATGACTGGATGGATAGATGAGGAGAGGGCAGTGGATGTTGTCTGCTTTGACTTCAGATGGGCTTTCAACACCGTGTCCCACAACATCTTCATAGGTAAGCTTAGGAAGTGTGCATTAGATGAATGGACAGAGAGGTGGATTGAAGACTAGCTGAAAGAAAGAGTTCAGAGGGTCATGATTAGCGGCACAGTGTCTACTTGGAGGTCCATAACAAGTGGAGTTCCCCAGGGGTCAATGCTGTGTCCGGTCCTGTTCAATATATTCATCAATGACCTGGATGAAGAGATGGAGTGTACCCTTAACAAGTTTGCTGATGACACAACACTGGGAGACGTGGCTGACACTCCAGAAGGTTGGGCAACCATCCAGCAAGATCTGGACAGATTGGAGAGTTGGGCAGAGAGGAACCTGATGAAATTCCACAAGGGCAAGTGTAGGATGCTGCACCTGGGGAGGAATAATCCCCTGCACCAGGACAGGTTGGGGGCTGACCTGCTGCAGAGCAGCTCTGAGGAAAAAGACCTGGGAGTCCTGGTGGACAGCAGGATGCCCATAAAACATCGATATGCCCTTGTGGCCAAGAAGGCAAATGGCATCCTGGGGGGCATCAGGAAGAGTGTGACCAGCAGGTGGAGTGAGGTCATCTGCTCCCTCTACTCTGCCCTGGTGAGGCCCTGTTTGGAGCACTATGTCCAGTTCTGGGCTCCCCAGTTCAAGAAGGACAGGGAACTGCTGGAGAGGGTACAGTAGAGGACCACAAAGATGATGAGGGGCATGGAGCATCTCTCTGATGAGNGTGGTGGAGTCTCCTTCTCTGGAGACATTAAAAACCCACCTGGACACATTCCTGTGCAACCTGCTCTGTGTGGACCTGCCCTGGCAGAGGTGTTGATCTCCATAGGTCCCTTCCAACCCCATATCATTCTGTGATTCAGTGTGAATAAAATTTTCTACTTGTAACAAGACCAAACCATAAAGTATGAAGTATCACAAGGATAAGGGAGGGTGAAATGCTAAAACAGAATAGAAAAAATGTCTTTCTTTCAATATTCTCACTAGGAACCCATTAAGTCTGTCCTCTGGGCAAGAGATATGGCTATTTGAATTGTAAATTTAACTGATTGTGATTTTGGGGGCTTTGATCTGGCAGCAGGAGTTTCATTCTGAATGAAGTTACTCCAGGTATGCTTAATTTGAGGAAGAATAAAGTTGTTGTTGTTGTACTCTATAATAACATTTTGTTTTCAATGTAATTTGTTAGTTTCTAAAAGCAGACTGTGTTGCTTACACAAAAATTTTTCAGTTCAGCCTGCTTATAAAAATGGCATGGAAACTCAGTAGTTGCTAGGTCAACTCGAATAATCTCTTAAATCTCAATAGACCTAGAATTTAGCAAATTTTCATTAGCATGCAAAATGTCATTAATATTCCATATTTCTACAGAAAGCATAAAGACTTCCAATATACAGATACTCATTCAGAGCTCATTTGCTGTAATTCCTCCAGTGCATATAATGTGTTTACGTGCAAGAGCAAGCTGCAGTTTTGAATAATGGCATTTAACACTGAGCAGTTATATTTGGAAAGACAATTAAAGTAGTTACATGAAGCACTGCATGTAACCCTAGAGAACAAGAGTATCTTGGGACCAGATTTGGGGAATGTATCAGTTACGATAGGACAATTACATTAAATAAATATACTATTTGGAGTCCTCTCATTGACTGCTATGGCTCATTCTAGATTGATGAAATGAGTCTGAAATATTCTTGGTTTTCTATTATTGTACACCATTATTTAAGTTACCTTTGCAGTCTAACTTGTATTTCAAACTGACAGCTTAAGTATCTGATGCATAATAGAGGTATAAATCTATAGACATGTTTAAATATTAAAACCAGTCTCCAGAGACAGCTTTTTCCTTTTTGTTTAGTTTCTCGTCCCCATGCTCTCCTCCTCCTTTCTCCTTCACCCCCGCCTCCCTCCCCCCTCCCC
>VZRU01011288.1:29610-43739 GCA_013398155.1 Pedionomus torquatus
ATCTCGCTTTCTTTTTTATAATTTTTTGAGTCAGTTTCTCTGGCATGACCCAAATCTCCTCTGTCAACAAAAATGAAAGCAACAGAGGAATTGTTGACAGCTCGGTGATTCTCTACTTGACTGGAGACTGACCTTGCCACAGAATAGGCCAACTTCAAGAATTCTCTAAAACTGTTTGTCCAAAATTTGCATTAAAAATATTTGATGGGGACATGTGCTGTTTTCCCACCACACCCATCTGTCTATGCTCCACATATTGCAAGTCTAGATATACAGTAAATCAATCCCAAAGAATATATATAATCAAACCAGCAAACTTTGGGAGTACCAGAATGATTCTTCTGATAATACCTTGTTCACTCGCTGCTTTATGAATACTTTACTTTTTTTCTTTCCACATTTCTGGACCCATTTCTTATTTTTCAGGTTAAACTCTAAGCTACATTTTGAATTACATGTTTGGGTCATTTCTTGGTTTAGTCATTAAGAGAAAACACATCTCTTAATAATTCAATAGCATTAATTCAAGTATATATTCTTGCAAGTGCCTTTAACCTTTTCCGTTAAGTGTTTCATTTTCTGCTGTTTTTTTAAGTCATTTATGCACTGAGAGACCACAACTTGGTGACAAGCCTTGCATGCTTTTCTCTCTTCCATTGAGGCCACTGGAAGGGGCAGTCCCATGGCTGAAGGCATAGTCTAGAAATTGGACAGAAACTCCACTTTTCAGAAACTTTCTTTGAGATTTTGGACAAATCATCTGATTTTTTATCTCACCCCCAGGTTAGAAAAGAAAAAAGAATAGTGGGAAATTTAATCGCCTGCTGCTTTCATTTATCTGAAGTGCAGTTTTGATGCATGGGTATTTATGAGTGAGATTTCTGATGACTTGGGTGCCTAGCTGTTGATGGCAACTGGTTTTGGAGAAGCTAAATGATCAAGCTTGGTGGAAAAGTGTTGCACATTAAGCACATAAATGGCTCATTTGTGATTTTTTTTCTAAGATACTTTGAGGTAGTTCTGTGAAGTTAAAGAGTAATTGCAAAGTGTTGTTATTTACATCTGACTTTCTACAGACTATTTCTATTATATCCATGTTTACGTCTGGTTTATATTACCTTTAATAAAAAGACATGGGTCTTCAGGATTTAGAAACTGAAACGTATATTATACTTAATCTACATATTTTAGAGCAATTATGTTGTACAATGAAATTGTATAGCATAGAAGACCACATGCAGGGAAATTATTTCTCAGGGGTATTGTTGCAAAGTGTGTGGTACAGAGGAGATATGATACCATACACTAAAAACTCTCTGTTGACTGCTTTACTTACAGTCCTCTAACAATTCCTGCTTTGGGACCCTGTCCCCTAACTGCCCTATCTTAATTAGATTGTACTTTTGGTAATTAGTTTTCCTAATGCAATATAGTTGATCCTTTCTGAAATTTTTGAAATTTTTCTGAAATTTTCTTTTGTTGCCTAGGGAGGTATTATGTCTAACCTTATGAGTTCTATAAGCTTATGTATGCAAAAGATGTTTTATAGTCAAGCTCATCCTTCTATACCAACATAGTGAAGAAAGGAAGGACTAGAACAACAATCTTTTTGACATCCCCAGCAGAAAACCCAACCTGTTCTTCTAGTATAAGGTTAATCTCTTGTAATACTATGAACTGTAGACATTTTCCCACAGCCACTGAGGGTGGCAGGTCTTTTCTGTTTCAATCTTTCATTTATTCTGGTTGATCATCAACATCTGTGCTCAGGAGTGGATGTATCAGCCATGTGCACTGATAACCAAATAGCAGCTGGAACAGAAAAGGGCAGCAATTATTTAATTATTTTAGAGTTTTGTTGTTTTTTTTTTTTTACACACAAAAATTGTAGGTTTAAGTTGATCAAATTCATTTTTCAAATTTATTTATTTTGCTGAACTCTTAGAAAAGCAAAAGGGACTGTAATATTTTGTTTGATGCTTCTTTCAGTGACATTTTGCAGACTGATAATACCTGATATGTCCAAGTACATTTAGCTGTGAATAGCATGTTGCAAATAATCAACTTTCTTGGGGGTTTAAATTTTTTAAATTTCTTTGCACACTAGGGAACTTCCTTTACCCTGTGAAAGGGTGGAAAAGTCAAATTATCCCAAACAGAACTGAAGTGCTAAATCCATCCCTTGAGTATGTTAAATAGCTTTGTTAAATTATTTCCGTTGCAGCTTATTATACTCCTTGAGTAACTTGAAAGCACTACACAAAGGTTGATAAGGTACATGATTTCTAGTGGCATTGAAATAAAAACCCAGAGGAGTTCTATTTCATATAAAACTATAGGATATTTTGTCAGTTGACAAAAGTGGAAAAACTGGAATAGCTGTGAGGTAAAAATTCTCATAAGACATCCATTTTAGAAATGTTTCAGCAGTTCCAATTAAAATTCTTAAAGATTGATTCTTTGAAATTACTCAATACATTGAGATAACTTACTAAAGTACATTGTCTCATAAGCATGAATTAAAAAAAAAAAAAAAAAAAAAAAAGGTTTAGAAATGCAATCCTTCTGGGTCTCCATCCAGACAGAGCATCCATCCCATGGTATGCCTGTCCTGTAATACTCTTACCCCTTGGGTATAGGGAATCAAAAGAGTGAAATGGGTGGCTGCAGGGGGCATTACAAGGGGACAGTCTGAATGTGTGCTGCACTTGGGGCTAAGGCCAGACAGAGATGCTCTGGTCCCCAGCTCCTCTTTCCACTCCCCTGTGCTGATGCAGATTTTGGGGGCCACAATGTCAACCAGATTAAAAATAGACTCCCAGTACAGTTGTTGTCATAGGCTGGATCATCAGCCCAGTGATCCAGGCTAGAGCACAATCTCCTGGCAGGTAGCATGAGAGGTGGTGAACAGGAACAGGGAAGTGCTAGAACATCTTAGATCACTTTTGCTATAGATTGAAGAATACTGTATAATCTTACCCTGAAAGAACTATACTTCTAGGGACTGCAATACATGGGGGGAAAAATCAGACCATGAGCACTTTTTTTTCTCAAGTCTATGCTGTGTTATGGGGGATATTTCAGTATAATATTTTATCAAACATATGCAGTTCGTGCTTGTGGTTGAGCTGGATAAATCAAAATATTTTGGGCTGAGCAGGCATAAACAACAATATTTACTTTTCTTTGTGTAAAATCAGTTTCTTCTTGTTGGAAAACTTTTGACTCACCAACACCCCAGCTTCCAAATCTGCACTTTCCATCAAGAAGTTGTTCCAATAAAAAAATCCCCACTCTTTCCAAATAGGTAATCTAAATATAAAATATAGTGGAAACATTAATTGAAGTTTTTAATGTTAGTGGAGCCACTTTAAGTGCAGAGACAGTGCTGCAGTTCATAATACCCCTAAAATGGGAATGACCTAAAATGAACTCATTACAACATTGTTTATGGCAGGCAGAAAAGAGCAAACCACAAGTACGTTACTCAAAATGCTTTGTTTTGTTATTTTTTTGGTGTCATGTTAAGGGAAATATGAACAAAGAAGAAAAGACCAGTTGTGTTCTCACTTGTGGATACAATCTAATATTGTGCCTCAAAAACACAAAGTGAAGCTGTGCACTTCCTGAAACTGAGAAAATGAGACCTCAGTATTTGAAAGAGACCATGAAAAGAGAATATTAAAACCATTTCTCATTTCATTTGTGTACATTTCTGAAGCTATAGCTCAGCTATACCAAGGCAAGTGCTTGTGGTTGAATGGGATACAGAAGAGGAAGAACCAGTGGTTAGCTTGAGGTGTGAATTTCCACTTAAACATGAGGAGGAATTTTTTCACTTTGAGGGTGACAAAGCCCTGGAAGAGGCTGCCCAGAGAGGTGGTGGAGTCTCTGTCTCTGGAGACATTAAAAACCCACCTGGACACATTCCTGCACAACCTGCTCTGACAGGGGAGTTGAACTACATGATCTCCAGAGGTCCCTTCCAACCCCATATCATTCTGTGATTCAGTGTGAGGGGCTGGTGTTCTGTAGGCTGCCCAGCTCCCTTCTCCACAGAAAGCACACCAAGAGGATGGAAGACAGAAAACAGTCTTCCTCTAACCTGAAGTTGAAATGCCACCAGGTTGATCTCTCAGCTCCAGAAAGTGACTCCTGCAGTTCACCTGCAGATTTCTGGCCTCAGCTCAAAACCAGGGCAAACGCTTCCCTTGGCATCCTCACTGTGCTGTATGTGCACTTGGGATTTTAAAGCAGTCCTCCTCATCTTCATAACATGCAACACAGTTGCTCAAGGCTGAAAACACTGTCCATGTGGGTATGTTAAGTGGGCATTTTCATTGGGTGAGGGGGATGTTATTCCATGAATTTTCAGTTCATTCACTCTCTCAGTGAGGGACATCTTTTCTTACAAATTTCAAAGGCAAGGAAGCCTGGGATGGGACATTTAGTCTGTGAAGCCAGTGAGAGGATTAGTCTAATTAATTTTGTTCAAGTAGGCAATACAGCTATAGAGCACAATTTTCCTGCATTTAAAGATTATTACATGTCATGCAAGAAACCCCTTGCTCTACTTTTCATCTTCATTCTGTAGGAAAATATGAGATTGGCAGAGCTCCATTGCAGCACAGGTCCAGCTGATCTTTTTCGCCCTTTGTACTGTAGAGAAGGGATGACCACTTTGCATGGCAAGAATCTTCTCTCTTTCACCAAGATCAAACTTCATTTTAGAAGCTTTCTACCTGAGCATGAAAATGGTGAGGTTTCCTTAGGCAGTTTTTCAAACTCTTAAGCAGCAAAGAAGTTCCCAAATCTTGGACAATGCTAAGAACTGATACACAGCGCCATATCAAAGGTAAAGGGATGGAGACTGTTTTCACCTAAAGCCTTGACTGGAAACATTGATGGTTAACAGAACAAATACTGGTTGTTAGCAGAACTATTCAAATCTTTGACATTTACACCATTTTAGGCTTAGGGGGAAGAAAGAGCCTTTCTCTTATTTTTAGCCCTTTCAGATTTGCACAAAAACTTGGAAAAAAATGATGATTGGCTTAGCATCTTAAATTAATAGAGGCTCGGAGAGGAAGACTTTGATGTAAATCCATTCAGCCCTCTCTGTACCAACACTGTGATCTCTTTAATTACAGCCACAGTATGTTTTATAAATATTTGTTTACATCTTCCTGCATGAAAGCACAGGGAAAATATGGAAATAAATTTATATAATTACAGTTTTATGATCTGCATTTTAATTGAGAATTTACCAAATAATTTTGTAAGAAGTCACAAATGCTACACAAGTGCTGGTGTATGGTAAAGCACTTGGGGTTTGAATTTAATTTGTTATATTAGCACCTATATGGGCATGAAGAGAGGGGCATGAAAATATTTTAAAATGTTAGGATTTTTTTTCCTTGCTGACATTTACACTGTTCCAGATGAAGAAAACAAAACATGTCTTCTTCTCATGTCTGGTTTCTTCTGATCAGTCAAATTGCATTACACAGTGTTTAGGAGAAGAACTTTAATTAAAGTTGATAGTGATGTCTTACACGTACTTGGAAAACACTTGCTGTCGCTACTCCCTGGATTCCCTCTTCCTAATTCTTCTCTGAAGACAAAATCACAGTTTCTTCGATTTGCATTTGCTTAGTCCTCCCCTTTCTGCCCTATTTTCCCAACTAATATTTACTTGACAGATAATTGCCACTTACCGAATAAAGAGGAATGAAGTAGTAGAGGAAGTTTTCAGAACTGCTCCTCAGATAGCTTTTAACATAATTTATGAGTGTGACAGTTGCCATGTTGGCTAAGTGAGCAGGAATTGAACCAAGATGTGTAATGGCTTGTAACATTATTTCATCCTTATTTGGAGCTGTAACAGGCTCTTCTCTCCTGTCCCTTTGGACCAAAGTAAAAACATACACTGAGTAATGTTACAATTAATACTCTCCCCATTAAACAATATTGGAGACTAATTTTTCCGGGGATTTTGCTGCATTTCCTAGGACAACAAAGTGTTGATGACCATGAAGTCCAGCTACCAATCTCCTCCTGGTAACTTTATTAGCGTTAGCAAATCTTAACCAAACTTACCAGAAGCATAGAACTTTTTGTGACAACAAGCTCGGTGAGAGAAGGAGACCCAAGCTTGTGTCACTCTGAGAGAGGTGGCGACCTTGCTTTGTGTTAGTCACACTGTGCAGCTTCTCATACTTCAGATTCAGATCTGCAGGAAATCAGGTCTTGTTAGGTGAGGTGTTGACAAAGCAATTACCAGTCTATGTTTTGCTGCTTTTATTATAAATCTTTTTGTGTGTGTGTGTCCATATTTAAGATCAAACACTGAGAAAAATACTAAATGAATACAGCTCATTGTTTTCAAAGACTTCTTCTTTAGTAATGCTTGTTTTTCTACTGCTATATTTATGAGGCCACAGTTATCAACTTAAACTTATTTATTTTTGTTGTGATTTTTCATTGCTGCCAACTGCTAAGGCCCACTTAACAATTTCTAAAAACACATTTTGCAAGTTCTCAGTTGCTACAGGTGTTGGGGTTTATGGGCTTTTTACTATAGTAACAGTAGATCAGAATGTTCTCAGCAAGTGCACCACATAAAAACACAGCTCTCCAACTGACAAAGGTAAAACCATTTGAATGTATCCCTATGGAGATGGTCATTTGCCAGACATGCAGGGGGATTGTTACCCTTTTAGATGTAAAAGATCATAACTTGGCATGGATTGAAAATTTTGTTTGAATTTGGTTCTTGTAGAGGTAAAGTTGTAATGATGGAACTTTTTATGTATCGCTTGTAGTTTTCTCAGAAACCTTTTCATCTTCAGTATCTCACCTCCACACTCCACCCTTGCCTTTTCTCTTGTGAGCTCTTATCCATTTTAAATAGTAATCTTACTCTGTGAGGCCATAAATGGGTAATTAGAGTATTGTCATTTCTTGGCATTGAGATTTGCAATGTGTGAATATTCACTAAGCTCTAACATACCTCTCCCAAGTCACAGAAGACTACTTGAGTGTAGACTTGAGTGGTAGGCATGTACTGTTCCCATTAAATATTGGACTTGGAAGAACTGCTTGTGTCACACAAAGTATATGATGAGCAGAAAGCTTATGTTCATTTCTCTGCAGGTCCAGCTCTGTGTGTGTAAAAATAGATTACGTATTTAAATTATGCACTGAAGTCCTCCATAAATAACCTTCTCATTTGATTAGTAAGGGTCCCTTGGGCAACACACATCTCTCTTTTGCATGTAACTTTTGTAATCCCTGTTTTAGATATTATCCTATAACTTGATTGTACTGGGCAACTTCCAGGTTAAATGTCTTTTCTATTTTATTATCTTTATTACCTTTTTTGTAAGATAAGCTTTCTCTCCCAGGCTCAATGTATATATTGTAGCTGAGATTGACTGGCTTTCCCTACTTGTGATCACCTTTGTACCTTGTTTTCAGATAATGTGTTCCATGTTTTGTCATATGCTAAGCAGCCAGCCTGATGAAAAATATGCTATCACCAAAACAAACTGGTTCTTAAAAACAGGAAAAGCAGTGCTGTAACTAATTATCTATACTCTCACTGTCTGATAATTCTATTAAATTTTGAACAAAGCTTCTAGCAGGAACACGTGCACCCCAGGAAACAATTAGTAGTGAGTAATACTGCATTCTTTTCCACAATGGAAATATAGTCTCATCACTGCAAGATAGTGTTGTGTACTACTGGTATTCCATCTAGGCTGATAAGCTAATTTAAACAAAATTCAATGACATGAAGTGTCTAAAATCTAGTAGCTTAGAAAAGTCTAATACCTTAGATATTTTTGCAAAAGACAGGCTAGTCCATATTATATATTTTTTGCTATTCTTTATCTCAACCTACTGACCAGTGGTGGAAAAAAACGTAATAGAGTAGAGGGAACATCATTGTGGTATCCTAAAGATAATTCATATCAGATCAAATTTAAATTGAATTTAAGTTGAATTGTTTTCCTGTACTGAAATCAGCAGCAATGTTTCGAGTGGGACTGGGGGCAAAGTTGCTTAATGCAAGCCAAATTCTTAGGAAGACAAGTCAGACTATGACCTTGTCCCATGACTAAATGTAGGGGAAAACTAAGCCTTTCTTTCCCGTTTATACTATTGCAGTGTTGTGAAATCCTCAGAGAATGAAAGGACAGATCTGAGTGTGAGAGCGCGGGATATTTTCTGAGTTAAGGATTTTAGTTCTGTGAATCTAAATATAGAGATGGACAGACTGCACAACAGTCACAAACTTCTAAACTCATTGTGAGAGAAATCTAATTACAATGAGTGTAAAATTGCTGTTTATGTAATGTGGAAAGAGTACTGACCCATGCCAGAGAGAAAGGAGACAGTGTTTTCAGAAAGTCTCATTATTCACTGATGAAAGCTCTTAATGTAGGCAGAAGGATGTGTCCTGTCTTGTGAGAATGGATTTCCTACATAGAAGATCTATAAAGAAAAGAGATTATGAGAACGTGCAACTTTTTTTGAGGACTTGTGTTTCAAAGGATTAGTTGCAGAAATTGAGTGTAAACAAACACCAAACACAAAAGCCAGATTGTATTCCAGAGCCTTTTGGACTTTTTGTCTGACTTCCCTTCTTCCGACACCAGGAAGCATGACACAAAGTCATCTGATGTTTCTCCTTCTCTTCTTCAGAGTAAACATTAGCCTGCATGAAGTTATCTTCTCCACTTCGTCTCTGTGGATGTTACTAGATTCACACTGAATGTTATAGTAAAGCTTGGGTAGGTTCCTTAAGAGATCTTTGTGGGGACGCATTGGCCTTCTGATGCAAAGACTGCACAGCTGCCAGTAAAGAAGGTAGATGTACTGTAGCTTTGCACTCAGAAAAAACTATACAGATGGCCATAAAATCAGAATTGATTAGTGTGAGAAACTCCCTTTCATTCTAGGAGGAGGGTGGCTACTTCACACCTTAGTGGTCTTCCCTTTCATACAGCTATTTCTCTTCTATTGACAAGAGAGAAAGAAGGACTGCTCCTACACTTCTTGCTGTCCCCATTCATTTGTTCATACTGTGGGAATCTGGCAAGAAGCTCTTGTTCCTCCCATTAAATGCAGAATTTGTATGCCTGGGGCTGAGCAGGGTGGTGATGCTGCATTGAATGTACCCCACTGCACTGATCTGTTGCACTGAGGGAGGGCTCTTGAATCATATGCCTTTGAAATAAAATTCTTGTTCCCTCTCTATTTCTAGGGTGTTGTTATTTTGGTTTTCTTTTTTTCCCAAATCCGACAGTGTGGATTGCTAGTGGGTTTGATATGAGTTGTTAGTTAGGAAACAGTTAGAATTATTTACCTAGAGGGAAGCTCATTTGAAAATCCTTCCAGACGAAAAAACTGTGTCTGTTGTTTAGTGTTTGGTCATAAAATAGAAAAATAATGCTGAAAAGATAAAGAGGAAATGTTGAGATTGTGAAGAAAATAATTTGATGGCCCTAATGAGTCATAGCACTGCTTTGCTTATCATCTTTTCCAGTTTCTTGTTCGCAGCCAAATGGACATACACAGAGCAACATTTCCTCATGCTGGCTAACAGGAGAGCTGTAGGTTCAGCTGCTTATGACCCCTCAGCCAGCCTTCTTCTCTGACTGTATAATGACTGTTCAGGATGCTATTGCAACAGTTGGATGGTTTGGCCATTTCCAAAAATAAGCCCTTATGAATGTCCCTGAGTTTTTTTTAATGAGTCATTTCAGACTCTGAATCACTGAGATGTGCTACCAGGGGAGAACAATAGCCCAAATCAGTCATAGTTAAATTTATGACTAAAAAGAACCACAAGGCTTGTAGAAACAAGATTCTAATTTGGTGAAATACTCTCAACCCAAGATGGAGAGCAAATACAACAGCTTCCTCTGAGCAGCTTCTTGTCAAGCTGTATCAGCTTGTGCTTCGAGGGGTTGAACTGCAAAGCTGTCCTGTGCTGCTCTTGGGACACGCCAGTCTTCAACCTCCTTTCCCACCCACTGTTTAGCAGATGAAAGATGGGACACACCTCTCCTGGAAGACATTCAGATCTTCCAGAGCTTGTTTAATTCTCAGCAGATGCAACCAGTCACAACAGTGACCACCGTGACTTGGGCGTGTATTTCAGGCATGGTCTAATATGGCATTACCTGCTAGCATTGCCTGGCATGTGAGTTGCCCTAATTAATTCAAATGAGAAGTTGCTTGTCCAAAAGAAGATTATTTTGCACTAGCTCCATGAGTTGGTAACACCAGCCACAAGTTAGTAGTGTCAGTTTTAATGAGATCGTTGACATCTTCAGACAGACAAATACAAAAAATTGCTCTTGGCTACAGAAATTGCCATAACTGATGCCAAAGAAGCTCAGTAGGCCCCAAGGCCATGGCCTTGAATTTTTTTAATCTCTACTACATGCTACTGTACTTCAGCTTCATCAGTGAATTGCATGTAAAGGCAGGGAAACATCTTCCTCAATGATGATTACTTTATATATATATATATATGTGTGTGTTTCTCTCAGGAGGAACACATTATGGCATACCTATTGTAGAGCATAGGGGTTTGATATTTTTTTCTGCCCTCTTCTTTAGTTCAACGAAGATATACTTATATATTAATCATCCATTTTATCTTTCTAATGCTTTATTTCCTCTCAGCTATGGCGGGATGATCTTCCCTGTTCCTGATTCTTATTAACCAGCTACATTTTCTTTGTACATTGTTACTTACAGGTTGGTTTAAGGTCTTTTCAGTGTTGTAATTCTGTAGGAGTGGATTTCTTTCTGTTCTGATATTCTGTAGACCTTCCTAAAATGTGTGTCAGACATGCCCCTAAATGGCACCTCCACCTTTTTTGAAGTACACAGAATGTTAAATGAGGGCATTTGTCTGTAAGCATATTTTATAGATACATTACTGTGCACGGAGAAATGGCTTTTTTTTCCTTCTGTGATTACACATTTTTCATATATGGTGTGATATTCCATTTTTGAGGACCTGAGGGCCCAGTGTGTTAATATCTGTTAGTGGGTGCTAGGAAACTCTTGGAAATGTGCAATCAGAAAAGGCCAAAGCTTTTAATATACTTCATACAAATGTGTGGTTACTGAAATATGTATATTTAGTTGAATGTGCAATTACTACTTGATTGACTACCATTATCTGATGGTAGTTTTTAATTAAATGTTTTTTTAAGTAAATCTGGGAAATAACCTGTGAAATGAGGTTATGATAGACAAACTGGTTTTGACAAAATTGGATATAATGTTAGATTTAGGTTGAAGTTTTCATCCTCATTGTTTACTAGCTGAAAAATCAATTTCTGCATGACCTACACAATCTCTTAGTGGGGAACGAATTTCAGAAGAAAATTTCCTTTGAGGAAATTGGGGACCTTATCATAATATTCTTTTTCATATTTCATGCAGCATTTTCAAAGTAAAAACATTTTCTCTTTTCAAATCCACGTTTTAGATTATGATACACAAAATTAAAATTTAGGAAAGAGATAAACGATGCCAACAGAAAAGTGCAGCTCTAAATTTTAAAACATACTTTTACTTTTCTTAATCTAGTGAGAAGTTGGAGGAGGAAGTGCTACAGTTCAGAGGGCCTCACTGGAATTAGATTTTGTTTGTTGCTGGGTGGTTTATGGTTTCAGTCCCTAACCCCACATAATCAATTATTTCTACAGTTCTATCTTTCCAGGTGCTGTGCTGAAAAATAGCTCAAAAGTTTTGAGTCTTTATTCCTACAGCTATGGACTTTTGCCTTCATACAGAGCTTGTAAAATATCTGGAGAGCTCACTGTCTCGCTTTTATGTCTGGGACTAGAGGGATGCATCTAAGAAACTCATGGGATGACCTATTTTATTCAGCACAGAGAACTTGTCAAAGTTGGGGAAAACAAACAAAAAAAAAAAGCTGATAGACATTCAGAAAAGTATTCAAACAGCCTCATCCTACTATAACTCATTCCTGACCTTCCCATCATTTGAGATTCTGCCTACTTTTAATGAACTTCTTTCATTTAAACAAAAATACCCTCTTCTGCTATACCTCTTCCAAAAGGAATCAACGATAAGGTAGAATATGAATTGTTAGCATTTGGGTTTTTGCTGGAAGTTCAAATTGATTCTTCCATGTCTTTTACTGTATTCTTCATAAAAGAAATGCTATTTTAGAAAAGTGATCTTGATTTTGAAGTGATATGAAGTTTGCTATAATAATAATTCTGTTTCTTTGATCTGTGTTTTTGTCCTAGTAAACACACTGGTTTTGCTATCTTAATACAGATTGAGAAAAAGAATAGATAGTAGGCATTCATCCTACAATTTCTTTGTCAATCTAGTTAAAAAGTAGCTATCAGCTTAGGAAAAAATAAAAGGATAAAAAAGTTCAATAGGTATTCATGCTAGCACAAAATAATACAAAAACACTAGAAGAACTTATCTGAGACCTTGCTTTTTATCCTTCTGGCTGTGAATCTGTAAAAGTGAAAACCCTTTTGACATTTCATGGTAGTGGCTGTGTCTACATAGTCCTGTGAAGACATTCCCAGCAAGAAGTTCAAGGCCAAATGCCTCAACCATTTTCTTGCTGTGAAATTCTGGGAACTGTCATGCAAGCACCTTACCTGACAAGCTGGGAGGCCACAGAGGATATTTTAAGCGCACCTCATCCCTGTTGTGCTGACAATAGGAGCTGGTATGCATAGTATGGCTGACACTTGCTCAGAAATGCCACTAGACCCCCCTCCTGGCTCTGTGCATGACTGTATTACTGTACTGACCATGCCCCTTGAGAAACCTTGAGTGTTACCACCCTATGCCTTACTGGGCAACCTGGAGAGCTGTTGTGGCACCAGGCTTTCTGCTAGAACCATGTCTTTTGCAGGTGTCTTTCCTACTGCTTTCATCATGGGAAAAAGATGTCCCATCCACATGTGTACCTCTACTCAGCCCTGGTGAGACCTCACCTTGAGTACCTTGAGCTACCAAGCTGGTGAGGGGTCTAGAGAGTGCATCCTATGAGGAGAGGCTGAGGGAACTGGGCATGTTGAGTTTTGAGAAGAGGAGGCTGAGGAGAGACCTCCTTGCCCTCTACAACTCCCTGAAAAGAGGTTGTAGAGAGGTGGGGGTTGGCCTCTTCTCCCAAGGTAATAATGACAGGACCAGAGGAAAGGATCTGAAGTTGCAGTAGAGAAGCTTCAGATATTAGGAAGAATGACTTTAATGAAAGAGTGGTCAGGCACTGGAACAGCCTGCTCAGGGAGGTGGTGGAGTCACCATCCCTGGAGGTATTTCAGAAAGGTGTAGATGTGGCACTTGAGGGCATGTTCTAGTGGCCAAGATGGTAGGAGTTTTCTGTGTGCATGTATGGTTGGACTCAGTGACCTCAGAGATCTTTTCCAACCATGATTATTCTGTAATTCTGTACTACTTGAACCTGCTGCTTTGCAGCTACAGGTCATGGGCAACAAACTACCCTGAAGAACTTGCCACTTGCAAAGGCAACTGGCACACCTCTGAAGACCTTCTTCTCCTCAGGTTGCCTTTGCACAGAGGTTTTTTGGGGGATAAAAATCTCAGTGTGTGATCCCAGGGTGCCATTGGCCATCCTCCTGTATCTTTTTGCAGATTTGCTAGGGTATTTTCCATTATCTTGGGCCTATTCAGCTTCTTTGCACACCCATGACTGCTGCCATCTCACCCTTGCCTCTCTCCTTACCCTCATCAGCAGATTCCAATGCAGACAGTCTTACTCATTTCAGATAAGTACCAGTTTTGCTTTTGGTGAATAGCTATAGAAAAGTTTAACTATTATGGACTTCCTTTGCATAGACCAGTCCCTTTTTGCTTAAGCCCCACTTAGCCCCACTTCCCTGAGTTCTGCTGGCAAACTTACAGCTCTGTCACCTTCCTCAAAGAGTTTCAGGAGAATCTCATTCCACCTAATGTGGAAGTCAAGTGACCGTATTGAGTCATACCAATAGATGCCCTCGAGAAACAGGACATTTGAAAGAAGGTCAGTTTTCTACCCCAACTTTTTTTGGCTTTCCTTTTTTTTTTTTTTTTTTTTTTTT
>VZRU01011290.1:5298-24695 GCA_013398155.1 Pedionomus torquatus
GACATGGTTGGCTTTCTGGGCTGCCAGCGCACACTGCCGGCTCATGTTGTTTTAGGCTGTGGGGTTTCTCCCCTGCTCTAAATGCCAGACCTTCACCCTCCCATGGAAAATAAAAAAATCGCCCCAAGGATTCTTGACTCCAGGACCAGTTTCCTCCCAACAAGAGCAGTCAACAGCATCTCCTACTGTGGGCAAGAAGCCGAGGCATCGAGTAGCAAAATGTAGAACTCCCCACCCTGGGAAGTCACCCAAGGAGCATGGCGACCAAGTTTCATGGCATCGCTGCCTGTCTTGGGAACCACCTTGGGGAAAACTGCTCTACATCCAGAACTTCTTGTGCTCCATCAGCGTAAATACAGGATCCTGACAAGGGCTGCAGTTTCCAGTCCCTCCAGTGCACTCTTTCCTGCACACGAGCAGCATGTTCCATTAGCCCAAATTACTTTTGTTTTTCAAGGAAGACAAACCAAAGAAGAAAGAACAAAAATAACATCTCTTGCCCAGGACAACACAATCTATGTGTTTTCTGGCTCGCTTTTCCGCAATAGCAACAGTTTTTGAAGACAAAAATATCCCAGAAATGGTCTAAGGTGCACAGAGCAACATTCGATACAAGGACCTCAAACCAGATGATGCCTTTGCTGCAGAATCAGAGGGCATCAGGGAGAGCGCCTTCCTGAGACACATCCTGCTCCATCAACTGCAAAAATAGCCAGGAAAACCTCTCGCCTAGAACACATTTCATTCTGCATTAAACGTTATGATTTCTGAGAGCTCCTCCTGTGCAAAACCAACACCGTTACTTATGAAACAATGCATCAAACCCACAGATGGGAATTGGCTCTCCTGGCAGCACAGCCCAAAAAAAAATATCTCTTTTTCTCTTTTTTCCCCCCCTCCTGTAACAAATGGCCTCTTTCTCCAGTCATCTGCGTAACATTGAAAGATTAATGTCTTACGCGGCACGAAACAGAGTCGTTTGCTTCCTTTTAAGAAAGCTTAAAGCTCTTTGGAGACCGGGTTCTACTTTCAGAGTTATCTGTCTATGGAGCAAACACACTTCAGATGTTCAGCTGATTTCTTTAAAGAAACATCTTTCAGATGTTTCAGCTGGCTTCTTTAAAGAACCAGTTCCCTACATGGAGGGTTACCAAGTGTGATCTTAATGGACTTTGCTAAATTTCTGATTGGCCCTCATCTGTTTTATCGGATGCCCTTTAATTTTGCAAACGACTTGGGCTGTGAACAGAGCCTTGGACTGACAGCCAACGCGCAGGCAGCAATGGACAAGGAATTGGCCTAGGACTCGGGAAGCCTGAAGCACATCCTTGGCTCTGCAGACTCCAATCCACCACCTGTCACTCCTCCACCTGCAGCCCATCTATAAAATGAGGCTAAAGACACGGCTCCCAGGAATGGCCCACACCGAATAGCTCTGGCTACGATAGCATCAACCTTTTGCCCTCATCAACTACATCCCCTTGTCCTCCGGTCTCCAAGACACTTTCCAACCCTCTGTACCCTGGGAGTTTGCATCTCTCACCTTTGTTGACAAGTAAAGCCCGGGCGAATAGTAAATTCTTAACTTGCAGCTCACTTCTGACTGCCTTCAGCACCTGCCATTCCTCGGTCTCCTTTGTCTTGCTGAGATGATGTGCAGCTGCCAGTAACATCGGTAAAACACCTGCAGGAGTCCTAAGTGGAAGTTATTTCTGGGAAATATTAAGTATTATTTTGATTATTCTATTGGAACGCCAGGATGGGCAGAGTGACAAAGTGTCAGGCCACACACCGGAGCTGCTCTGTGGAGACCTACGGTGAAGCAGAGCAAACGAACCCAGAAAATCCCTTGGAGACTTCTAGATGTTAAACAAGAAAAAAAAAAAAAAATAGAGGAGGCTGCCAGACTCGGGTTGGTTTTAAATGGAACAGTCCGATTGCTTCAAAACCTTTTTCTGCTCGGAGCTGGTATTTTCTCTTCCACGGGATGTTTTGAAATTTATACCTTTGTTTTGAAAGAGACCACAGCTCTTCCCCTTGGGATTCCCCACAAAGCAGAGGCTCCTCCGCCAGGCTAAGGTCTTCTGCCAGCCCCTGCGTGAGCTGGGGAGCAATCCTGAGCAAGGGAAGTTGGCAGGGGACAATTTTCCAAGCTTTTCAAGACCTTTGTAGACTGCCAGAGTGAAGCAGAGGGGCCTCGGCGTAATGGAAACCCTGTCCCCAGAGAGGAAACGGGAACAGAATCCTGCCCTGCCTTGAGGCCCTGGACTTTTTTTTGGGGGGGTGGGGGGTGGGAAAGGTGACTTACTCTGTTTGTACAGTTGCAGTTACAGAAATGGCTTAGCAAAAGAGTAAAATCAAAGCAAAGCATTTCCCCTCACAGCTCCTTCTTTGTCTTGCGAGTCCCGTTTGCTGACACGGAGGGGTTTTGCTGATATTAGCAGGATGCGCTGGCTGCAGCTCCTGGAGTGGAAGGGGGGCTGTGTTACACGGGCACATGTACCATCCTGCCCAGAACACACCAGCAGAGCCCCCCCCCGGCCCGTACAACAGACCAGAACCTGCCAGGTTGGATTATCCCTGACCCAGGGTTACGTCTCAATCTAATTCCACTGATTTCAGAGGGGTCTCTCCCAATTAACATCAACAGACCGTAACAGCCTGGCCCTTCTCCTACCACAGCTTTGGCACTTACTGCAGCAGAGGCAGGATCAGGCCCTGAACAGGAGCAGATTTAAGCCTTCTGAGGCTCTCTCTAGATGAAGGCTTCAGGACTGACTGGCCCTTTCTAGCAGCACTTGGGGCGA
This sequence comes from Pedionomus torquatus, assembly GCA_013398155.1. Classification (NCBI taxonomy): domain Eukaryota; kingdom Metazoa; phylum Chordata; class Aves; order Charadriiformes; family Pedionomidae; genus Pedionomus; species Pedionomus torquatus. Next base: position 8,106 of record VZRU01011290.1, read on the forward strand.
TGGTGTAGCTGCTTTTATTTTTTTTTTTAATTTTTTTTTTTTTTACTGCCTCTTTCCAGCTGGGAGAATAACACTTTGGCGAGTCAATGATAAAATGGTTTAATGTAATAAACATGAATCTGTCAGACTCAAGTGCCCTAAAATATTCCAGGCTGCAAATGCAGGACCAACAGTGAGCTTGTTGATACAGCCTCAAGCCAGAACTAATCAGACATAGACACCATTTGCTTTCAATAGAAATTACATTCAAGAGGGCTGCTTCCTGCTTACAGGGAAAAGATGGGAGGCGAAACAGGGTGATGCGACGCGCTGAAAGCGAAGACTTCTCTCCCGTCAGGCTAAACATCTCGGGGTTTCAATGTCTTGCAGGGAAAGAGGCTTTGCTGTTTGACTGGAGATCCTGCTGACTCAGCTCGCAGCTGAAGATCTTCCCCGGGAAGCAAAAAACCATACAAATAAATAAAATAGACCTTTTTGTGGTGGAGGGTTGTAAATAACAGGGAACGAAAGCAGAATCAGCAGCCAACAGGCTGGGGCCATAAAGCTGCACATGTTGGTGCTGCATCAGGACAAGAAAACAGCCCTTTACCTCCTTGATCTGGCACAGAGATAACATTAATTAGCCTTTCAAGTGGCCCTTTGATGCCTCGGAAAGCCAATGTCACTCGGTTCTGGAGTCTCTGCAGGCAGACTTCGAAAAGAACTGGCAGGAATTCAGTGCAGATGCTTTCCAACCTCTGTTACACTGGGTGCAAATCCAGCCCAGCGCTGCTGACAGGAGAGGAGTTATGATTTACATCGGTGAGAATGAGAGCGAAATTCATTGGAATCAGCCCTCTGAGATAATTTGATCTGATCATTAGGGACGGGTAATTAGAAGCGCTTGAGCCTGCAGCCACACATACACACACAGAGAACCATCCTGGAGTTCAGCAGAAGCCTCTGTAACCTTAAGCTCACCGTTTGCACGTGATTATTTTCCAGTTCTTCCAGCCCTGCCCTCCCTCCCCATCAGTGCACGTATGATGGCAATTTTCCTTTGAGAACTGTAGGTCCCCAGAGCATTAAACCCCCAAGACCTACAAGATCAGCAGCTCTGCTCTGCAAACTTAAGGACTTCGGAGAATTTGGAGCGGATCCAGGTTGCGGGGAACTTAACAGAGATGTGACAAGGGCTCCCCGGTGCTACGGTAATAAATAATAATTAATAATAATTAATCACTTAATGACAAGGCTCCCAGATCAGTCACGATCACAATTTCATGGCTGGTCTCGCCATGCTTTGAGACAGATATGGTGGGCTTGACCTTTCCTCCTCACCAGCTTTATGCTGTTATAATTTTGTAAAGCCAAACCCTTGGCTTGTATAAATCAGCGCAGCCAGAGCGACTTCTGATTTATGCCGGTACAGGAAGGGAATCACATCCTCTACATATTTTACCAGCCTAACAACCTAACACATCGCAAGGCAGAGAATAAAACACCAAGTGGGGATTCTCTTTTCCTTAACCTGATGTCTCTCCTCTGCAGAGAGGAAAATAAAACCAGCATTCGGGCTCCTAGGTAGGATGCCTTCAGGGTCGGGAAGGGAAAACTCATTCTGTCTCCTCTCCCATACAGTCAGTATTCTCCTCCTTCGATATATCACACGGCAGCTCAATTAGTACTAAGTCACCTAACACTTTTCGATCATCTCTGAAACACCAGATTTCAGCCAGTAAAAGAGGAACTGCGTATTTCTACCCACAGCCCAAACCCTACCCGACTTTTTAGGGAGAAAAAGGAGACAAACACTCTTTCCACCCCCAGAAGATCTTTTAATATTCCTCTCTTCCTCCTCCTATCCTCCTCCTCTGGCTCTTCACTTTTCCAGAGGCTGCAGAAGACTGCCTCCCTGATTGAAGTGAACTCCCTCTTAAGGCTTTATCTCTTTAACAGACTGGAGATGTTCTGGCCCAGTGCTCTGCTGCGCGGGCACCCTCCCTGCTCCTGATGTTCTTATTATCCTCATTGCAGTCGGCCCGAGTCATTCGGTGCCCCTTTTGTTACACTCCTTAGAACAGCCTGTGATAAAGACACCTCCAGCACTGCTATTGCTTTAGCAAAACCCTTTTTATTTCTTCCACAGCCAAACAATAATCTAAGGAGCCATATTGGAGGCAACGTATTAGAAAGTGCCTGCTTTATTATCAGTACAATATGGACCTGTAATCCGATAATGATAAAAATCTGCCCCTTTGCTTTGGCTCTTATCATTTAATTGGACCGAAGGAGCACATGAGTTTGTTAATAATTTTATAATTGGTGTTATCTGCCGAGACCCATCAAAGGAACCGTGAGCAACAACTGCTTTCCCTACAAACTATCTCCCTGATAAAATGAGCTTCGTGGCATTTAAATGCTCCTGTTATTGTTTGCAGGGCAGGGCTGCCTCCAGGGCACACAGCCCACCCAGAACACCCGCAGCTCGGTGCAACCCCCCCCGGACCTTTGCCTGCTCCCCCAGCTCCTGGTCTCCACTGCGCTGCTACCAGGGGAGCGAGTGGCTTTTGCAGTCCCTTCTGTTCTGGTTTAACCAGACATCCCAATATTTTGACAAGGCAAGGATGTGTCTCTTCACACTTGTGTCTCCACACGGCTCCCAGCCCGACTCACCTGAGGCATCTCCTCTCTCGCTCCGCCATCTGCTTGCGAGCAGAGAGAAAGCCGAGACAGCTGGATCCGCACAGGGTGTGAAGGGAAGCACACGCCTAAGGGTTTGTTTCCCCCAGCAATGAAAACACTAAAGATGTGTCTACACTGACAGTCAAGTAGGAGCCAAGTCTGTTCTTAAATCCAGACTCACACCGATGGATGGCACCGGGGCTTAGCCCCGTCGCTGGAGTCCGTGGAGGTGAGATGTATCTGAGTTCCTCACCTCAGTGCCAAATTCAAATGCAGGGGATTAGCCCCGAGCCGCTCCAGCCTGGTCCACCAAATGCTGGCCTCCTCTTGGCAGCTCTTCCCCACAGCATGGACCACTTTGGCTGCGGCTGTAAATACAGCAAAGCAAAACAAACAGGCCACAGACTGGTCTTTTGCCTGAGGGTAAATAGCATGGTTTGGTTACTTGCCATATAGCTGAACTCTTCCTCTTTCTCCCCAAAAGTCCTCACCATTGCCACAGCCCGAGTGACTGTTGGGATGAGTCCTTGCATCCTGCTCACATGCCATCTGGGACAGTGGTTATCCGGACTCCTCCAAACTATGCCAGGGAGTGAGTTGGCAGTTAAATACTGTGGGCAACCGAAGACACTGGGCACCCTGCACCCAGGCAGGCCACTCACCAAGTCCCTAGAGCCATCTCAGCTGCAGGGTGGACAATCCCCATCAGGAGGCTCCAGCAGCACGACACGAGGTGGCTGACCTGCTGCGAATATCCCTAATGCAAACGAGTTCTAATAAGCTGTTGCTCTTGTAGTGGTGTTTGCATTAAAGCACAAAGAACAGGCGTTTGAACAATTACATGTTTGTATAAATACCAGCTAACGTAACAGGAACCAGAGTCTAATGAGAGCTGCTCCTGCCTTGAGCTGCCCTCGGCGAGGCAGCCTCCCTCCTCCAGTTCAGCGCATCTCTCTGAACCATCTCCTACCCTGGCAGAAGCAACAGGAACAGCCAGTAAAGCAAAAACTAGAAAAAGAATAAGCATAATAAAAGAGAAAGCTGAGGCTGATGCATTCGCTTGACTCCAGACACAAGGGTTGAAGAAAAACGGCCAAACTCATCAAATAAGTGAGAGGTATAAACCCTGCATCAGCCACGCGACTGGAGCACCCAAATAGCAGCACGGGGCACAGGGCAGCAGCAGCGCTCGCTCTGCTTACGGGAAGAAACGATAGCAGGGCGAGATGTGGTCTGAAGCATCACACTGCTATTTAAGACCTTATCACTTCACCTAAAGTCTGGCTGCAAGTCCTGCCCACCCCACCGCTTCGCTGACATTTATGAACCCAAAAGTCGTCACTGTGACCGAAGGACTAAGCAGCACTTTAAAAACCCATCATCCTCCCACGCTGTGACTTCTCTTTACCAAGCAGAAGAACTAGAGCAAGCAGAAGTCAGAGCTAATCCTTTTAAGTGGGGTTGCCAACACCAGGCACCTGAATTTCTGCAAAGTTCCTTCTTCAAACAGCCTCTCCCTTCACCTCCCAAAAGAGGGGCTCAGGAGGCAGCTGCAGAGCTGAGGGCAGTATGCAGGAATCTTTGACAACCTCCTCTTATTTAGACCTATTTTAGGGCAAGATTGGTGCTGTGGAAGACTTGTAGGAATTTTCTGGCGCTTTCCAGGAATTCCTGGGTCTAGAAGCTCTCAAGGATTTCCCATCTGGGAGTTTTCCCAGCACCTTCTCTGAATTTTCTAGTGTTTTATAGAAATACCTTGATCAGGAAGAGTTCCATGCCCAGGATTTCCTCAGAAGCTCTGGAACCCCACAGTTCAGATGGTCATTAACATGATTTGGACAGAAGCTGAGAGCAAAAAAAGTTATCACAGGCTTCTCCACTGCCAGCACCTTCCCAACACTCCGGTGTGTTTATGCATCACCCAGGAATTAAAAAAGATTTAACAAAACTGATTAAATTTAAATTTGACCTTATCACATCTGGATGGGGTCTATTAAGGCATCAATCAAAGGGAGAGCAAAAAAAAAAATAAATTGATCTTTAATAACCCTTAACGACAGCTCTGTATCTACCACCTGTTCTTGCGAAGATGGCAGCATGAAAGGAAAGGAGGAAAAAAGCCCCACAAGCTTCTTCTGCCAGATGTCAAGTGGCTGCCAGCATTTGCAGGGGACATCAGGCCACCTCGTGCTGCCCTCGGCTGGGGCTGGTTTGGGATCTGCCCCACAGCTCTTGTTTCCAGGCCAGGTCTGCTCCAAGCACAGAGATGCCCCCAACCCTGCTCTGCTCCTTGGGAGCTTGTGTGAGGCTGGGATATCTGGGGGTGCGAGTCCTTCCTGGAGATCTCTGCCCTGTCCCTTGGTGAAATAGGGAGGGAAGCGTGGGTCCATCTGTGCCAGAGAAACCCCAGCCCAGGAACCATTAGGGCCCAGACTGGCTGTTCATCCCCCTCCTCCTCCTTTACATCCCTCAGCCCTGTCAGGGGACTCAAGACTTTTTTTTTTATATCCCAGAATAAGCGCCAGTTTGACATGAGCAATGATGATCGTTCGATACAGCAAGGGTGAGAGACTAATTAAAACCCAGAGCTTTATGATTTCATTCAGCTCCTGCAAGATCTGGCTGTCTAGGTTTATTTATGTGAGTTTTAAGTGTTTTATGCAAATTCTAGTGCTTGTGAAAGGCCCTGGATTCCCCAGCATAGCGAGGATAGCACTCTGTTTACTCACAGGGCTGTCACAGGCAGCAGAGGGTCTGGCCCAAGCCCTAGAGGGTTTCCTGAGGATTCAACTGGGTTGTTTAAGGTGCTGTTGTTTTGACATGCACATTTCCATCCACATCAAACACTGGGGCTGGCCGCACACAGAGACCAAATGAGGGCCCTGGAACTCGTGTGCATTTAGCCAACACAGCTGAAAAAACTTATTGCGCCCACCTGCAGGGTCTGGAAGCTCTTTGCCAAGAACCCTCAAAGCTGGCAGGGCACACAACGTGATGCCCTGCATGGGAGTCACAGAGCTCTGCCTGCACCAGAAGTTTCCACCGGCTTTACTGCATCAATCAAAAGCCTGATTGAAATTAAAACCAAGGCCCAGATTTTGTCATTTCCCCCTCCTTTCTCAACCATGTGACAAAACCAGGAGATAACACAGTGACACCTGAACAGGTAGCAGAAAGGTTGTGCACAAGGCAACAGCCTCTGGAGCAAAGTCTTTCCAGCCTGTCGATGACACACCAGGCTCTCCCAAGGGCACAGACCAAACTGAGCTGGATTCCCTCACCTTCAAACCGTTGCACGTGGCTTTGGTGTCTGAAAGGACAATCCCAACTCTTGTCCTTTGCTTTCCCAGCACCGGGTCATGTATTAGCAGCCTTCTTGCTGCTGCGTGGCCCCAAACATGCCCTGCCATGCCTGTTGGCCAGAACAAAGCACCTGCAGGAGCCAGGCAGCCTCTTGCCAGGGACATCTCCCCTTTCTGAATGCAGAGCCAGTAGCAGGGAATTCCTGAACAATTCGATAGGGACTTGCACTGAATCAGTCATTCTGCTCCTCCTGGAGCGGAGCCCAAATGAGCAGACACCCCCCTTTCTCCCAGTGCTGGACTGGAGAACTGGGCCCTGCCCGCCAAACCTCCCTGTAAATGTCCAAGACAAATTGAGAGGCAGAAATAACCCACAAGCTCCAAGCACCACCTAATCAATTACTCCCAACTGTTTCCTTTCTTTAAAAATAGACACAATATTTCCTTTCCTCCCTACGTCCCAGGGCAGTTCAGAGGATTAATTAATATTGGATACACGTTTGGGTCTGACACACTTTATAAGCAGTTAGTATTAATCAGATTGGAATTGATCAGCTCTGGTTTAGCGCAGCCCTCGTCAGCCACTCTCGCATCTCGGCGCTGATTGCTGATGCCGTGATACACGACTGTGCTGCGTCTCAGCCTGGGACCAACCATCAGGACTGTCCCCACTGCCTCTTAGACCTTAGACCCTACCCCTCCACACCGCGGGGTAATACACAAACGTGTGGGAAGCCCATCCCTGAGCTCATCCAACCTCAGCAGAAAGAAAAGGGGAGAGCAGAGGACTTCCATGTGAAGCAGCAGTGAACATTGGTGTCACCAGCCTTGGGTCTGTGCATGGTATTTAGCCCCATCCTCCGTGCCAATCTTTGTCCAGCTTTGCCTTCTCATTTTTGCCTGCTCCCCATCTGTATCACAGTCTGCAGCCTGCCCTTTGCCTTTCTTTTTCTGTGCTATCCTTAAACCCTGGGATCAAGAAAAAGGAATACTGGATAGATCACAAATAAACATGGACATTGCAATCAAGCACTGGCCAGAGCAGACCCCTCAACTGAGAAAAGTATTATCTTATTGCTCACCTCCTGGTCTTTGCTGTTTGACACATCATGTCAATCAGCCTTCAACTCAGGTGCCAATAAAACTGCTTTTCTGACTGCGAGATCTCTGCTAATCGTGGTTTTGGGGCTTTGAGAAGCCGTTCACCAGGGCCCGTGTGTCTTGTTCACCCTTGGGTGATGTGACACAACAGGCTCCTCTGAAAGGCAGCTCCACAACTGCTTCACAGTTTAAGGATGCACAGAAGAATCCCCCAGGTGGGACACGGCTGGGATCGTGAACTCCTGTGCCACAAACGTGAGCAGTGAGCACCCCAAGGAGCAGCTCATTTGCCACCACATCAAGCAGTTCACAACAGGGCTCAAAATCACAGCTCATTCTGCAATCTGGGGNGAACTTGCCTTAAGGTCAGTGTTCTGTGTGGAAGGACACTCACTGGCCGCTCTCCACCAGCACTGGAGGGACCTCGCTGGGATGCCTTGCTTGCAGAGGACCGATGCCAGTTTTCCCTGGGTGCTGACAGGGTCGAGGCAAAAAAGTCTTTGCTTGGCAGTTTTGTTCCATCTCGCCACAAGCTAGCAATAGGAAAAAGTGAAACCGTGTGAGGTGCCAGACTGGTGAGGTGGGAACTGGGACCCATTTACCCCACTTTCCCCTGCAATAAGGCAGAACGAGCTGACTTTCTCCGGCTATAGATAGACCAAGGCATGTCCTATATCCTGCCTGCAGAGCCAAGCGATGCTGGCTCAGCATTAGCCTGGCCATCCTCCAAAATTGGATTTCCAATTAATAGCATCGACTCATCACAGAGAAGAGGCAGCTCAGGTCTTAGTTGAAGGTCAAGGAACTTCAGGCAGCGCAGGACAGATTTACACACCGCCTCAGCTCCCAAACCGCCTGCGGCACGCAAGGGAGAGGCCAGGCTCGATTCATGGCCCCCTTGCCCAGCAAGGGTGACAGGAGGCTTTCGATGACTTCAAGGTGGCTGATCCTAAACCCAGAAGCACTTCAGAAGTTGGGAGAAGCAGAAAGAGAGACAGCTTTTCCCCAACACTGGCAGCTGCTGGGTTAGAAGGGCATTTTCACCCTCAGCCAACAAATGCACACGCCACTTGGATTGCAGGTGAAAAAGAGCCTTAATAGCATTTGGATGAGCTTAAGGAGGCTCAGCTCACACCAAACCTTCCCCACCTCCGTGCTAAAGGATTAAGACCACCCCCATGTCCTCAAGTTGTTCTTCATATGGGAGGGGGCCCTTGGAACCCGGGGCACTGCACAAACCAGCGCCACAGTTTGCATTTTGAAGCCTTTCCCATTCTCCTGCTTGGGCAAAGGTTCAAGATTTGAGGTTGGAGGGGAGAAGGGGGAGGAGAAGATATTTTATTTATAACTGCACATTCATTTGATTAAGAGCTGTTTCGGAAAGATTTGCCTGAAACAATACGGAGGGAAGGGGTGGGGCAGCGGGGGAGAGAAATCATGCACTACAGTTTAATCCAAGAAGCGCCGCAGAGGGTTGGGAGATGGCTGGCACTCCCCACCCAGCCCCTTCTGAAGCAGCCGAGCAGAGCTCATCTCCAACTAAAAGAGACAGCAGTTCCTGGAGGATGCTTTCTTTCCAGGCACCCTTGGAATAAGGAGCCTGTGTTGTGGACAGTTGGGATCCCTTAAATAGCAGTTTCATTCCAGGGATGGAGAAGGGTTAAATTCCCAATGAAAGGACCCAAAATGCATGTACTGAGACTCACTGGACCACCACCTCCTCGCCCTGAGGGTGCTATACCTTGGCAGGACAGTATCAGCACCTTAACGTATTTTCCCATCATATAAAATCACACATAAAAAAAGAAGAAAAAAATCAATTAACTACCAGTGTTGTTGCTTATAAATCAACTATTTACATAATTAATTACTATATCTTTAATAAATGGTATGCAGGAGAGGAAGCTGGCAAAATATAGCCATTCTTTTGGCATCATCAATTATTTGGAAGGGAAGGCAATTACACTAAATCTTTCTTCCACCTCGCTCTCTTGTCAAGGGAAATATCTCCCCCTCCTTCATCCGATTCAGAGCCTGGAACTGGGCCTCCAACATTACATTACTAAATTGCTTAAGCAGCATTTTAAATAACAAAAAGGGATATCATTTAATTTTTTTTTGAAACATGAAAATCAATAAGCTGTCCTTCAGCTTCCCTGAGTGATTGGCCCGGGCTGTCTCTCACCGAGCTAATTCAATTTTCAGCCTTATTTGGAGCAACTAAGGCTTCAAAAAATAATCAGGCTGATCTTATGGGCCCATCTGGGACTTCATCGAGGAATTCCTCTCACTGAATTAGATATCCTGTCCTCTTTGAAAAGATATGCATTCCTGACATTATTTGGAGAGGGACCCTGATCAATAATCCTTGCTGGTATTTCTGGCTGTGCCGTGGGTTACAGTTCCTCACGTGTACGGTGACATGAAAACCAGCTGCTGGATGGGCATCCCGTTGACAGCAGATGGCTTCTACCTGGAAACTCTTGACCCCCGGGTGCACAGGAGGAGAGATTTCACAATGCTAAGTACCTTTTATCAAGGACAAGAGTCCAGCCTAGGAGCCTGGTCAAGTATGGGTCTTGCAACAAGGAAGGTTCCTCCCCAGGTGGGGAGGAAAAAATGGAATCTGGGAGGTAGGACTGAATCCTGCTCTGTTGAAGGCTCTGTAGGGGATTTCCAGACTGGAAAGATGCCTTTTCCTTAATCTAGCTGAAGTCACCAACTGCTACCCATCTGCAGAGAGATTCAGCTACGTGACTCTGCCAGCAGAGGGGACTGCCTGAGTGCTCCCTCATGCCAGAAAGCTCACGTCACTTTGCTCAGCACATGAGGGAAGGCACCGAGCTGGGGCAGCAGAGGTAGTGACAGACACCCTGAGCAGCCTCATTCACTCTTAAGGACAGTCCTGCCATACCCGATAGTCTCCACCCTATAAAGCTGGTCTCGGTCATCTCTCCTCTGCAGACTGCTCTCAGGTTCTGAGCTGGCAATTGCATCTCCCCCTGCACCCTTAACAAGCCCAGCACAGCTCTAAATGCCACTGCGTTATCAAAGATTCATCCTCCCTGGTGAAAAAAAAAAAAAAGAACAAGGGAAAATACAAAAATTCCTCCACTCACCTCTGCACTAGATTATTAAGAGCAAAACAGCAATTCAGAGCATGTGTCCCTCCAACCAAGCAGCCTATCTCCACGAGTGGCCAGCAGAGGATGCTTAGGGAAAGAATAAGAAACGAGCAAGGACAGCATGAATTTATACCTTCCCAGCAATCAGTGAAATGAAGGCTTTCCGAGCCAGCCCTTGCATCTGGACCATCCTTTCTAATAGTTATGCTCCAGGAATTTTTTTGCTGCAAAACTAGCATCTGCATGCCCTTCCTTCTGTTTGAAGAGCACTGAGTCTGCCTGCCCCTGGGACCGATGCAAGGGGTCCAGATGTCCCAGTAATGGGGGGGCTACACCAGTAACAGAGCAGGGTAGGCAGAAAACAGGTCGGGTCTTATAAGATTCAGTGGGAAATGATCACTCATCAGAGGTTTCACAGGAAAATGAAACAGAAGTATAAATCTGTTCGGCAAATCTTGACATCAGCTACAACATTAGGTCATACAGCACCGAGGGAGATCCCTGTTCAATTCACAGAGATTATAGACTCATTCATCAGAATCTTACTAGTTTCACCTCATTACCGTCATCCACCCCAGAGCATAAAAGATGCTGTAGCCATTAACTGGATGACTAGCACTGCCCCATTTTACAGATAAACTGGGATGGAAGCGAAAGATAAGGTGCCTTCCCCAAGGGCAGCTGCTGATATCAGAAAAGCAGTGTCCTACTTCCTAGTTGCTTTATCCACAGGAGAGATTTCTCCCCCAACACACACGTCTGTGTGTTTTCAAAAGAGTATGCGTTTACACGGAGCCCAGTCATAACAGAGCAAATTTGAACATCCACTGAACCACCATAAACAACACTCGGTTTGAAACATTTTCTCCATCTTTCAAGATTACTGCAGCATCTGTTGATCACATTAAGTTGTAAGTGTGCTGTCTCCATGGAGACTGCAGAGTCTCCCTGGGTTTCCAGTTACTGTATGTGGTTTCAACTGAAAGCAGAGTCACCCAATGAGTCAATCTCTATTCTGTATAATGAAAGGAAAGGGTGTCACTGGGCTGATTGTTAGATACGTTGGATAACGAAGCTGGATTTATCATTACGCTTTTTTTAAAGAGGCATTGGCATGGAAGTGACACCTCAAATAGGGATTTGTGTAAGATTTTGTTAAAAGACAGTCCTTAAAAGCACCAGGCATCCTTCTGCCTTGAAGAGGTCTCCACTCATCCATAGGGAAACTCCCCATGAATTTGCACAATAACCACAAAATAACCAGAAACTATCTTGTGAAATGAGCAGCCACAGATAAAAGGCACTCTTCAAGGAGAAAAAGACCACAGTTAAAACCTCTTTCGCTTGTAATCAGCTTGGGGGCCCCTTGCAAGAAAGGTAAGGAAAATATTTTTTGTAATGGATCAGGGCTGAATTCAAGAGCATTCAACCAGAATGCAAAGTGACAACAGTAATGAGGATGCTCAGTTAATTTGGCTTGCAGACTTCATTCTGTCAAATGACTGGAAGCCCTGGAATTCTGTCTTTTAACTGTGCATTTGCTTTTAATTCCTGTAAAGGGGAAAAAAAACCCATCAGAACATCTGCATTCAAATCCTGCAGGAGGCAAATTAAACACCAAAGCAAGCAATGACAAGAGATGAACCACCTTTTAATGCAGTTGCATTAATAATGAAAAAAAAAAAATCTTTTTTTTTTTTTTTTTGCTGTTCTCCTGAGCTAAGAAGGCAACAGAAGCTGAGTGGTCTTCACAGCCTTTATACAGAGAGACTTGATTCAAGAGGCTTTCCCGCAGGGACAGGGAAATCTGAACTGATGAAAGAGGAATATTGCGTGCAGGATCCTGGATCTTCTGTATAATCATGTTTCCAGCCAGCTCATCATCATTTTCCCCTTCTTTTCTCTATTCCCTACAGACCTTTCTCTGCACCCTCCACATAAATTGGACAATTCTCCTCTTGGAGTCACCTCTGCCCAAGTAGCCTCACATCCAAGAAACCCACGCTCACAGAGCACTCCCACTCCTTCCATGCGAGCGCTGCAGCGTTGGCATGTCTGGTGGTGTGCCACATGGAAATTGCAGAGGACAGGAGCTGCTTGGGCGCAACAGTGAGGGCACCTGCTCACTCACAAGACCACCTTGGAAAAATTCAGCTCTGTACCCTAATGCTTGTGGAGCAAGGAAGCTCTCTCCGTATCCTCATCTGAAGCCACACAATCCATCATTATCATTTCCATCCCTCCATATGGGCTACCTGGTTTGAACTTCCCCTTTCCAGAGACTGAGCTCCTCCACAACCCTCCCTTTTCTAAGTCAGGGAAACTGAGGCTGGAGGTGCTGCCTAGCCCTGACTGGTGCAAACAGATGAGATGCTACTCCGCATCTTTTATTCTCATTTACAACAGAGCACAGCAGCCACGCAATGTGTCAGGCTGAGACACCCTGCCCTTGAACTTGTGCGAATGACTTATGAGAACTGATCTGGAACCACGCTCTCAGCCATACTGGTAATTCTACACCTTCCCCCTATTTAAACCCATCTCTTTCCATAACAAAACCACAGCAAAACATTCAACAGCATCACTTGCCCAAGGATAAGGGGCCCTTTAAGGGGCACCGAGTTTCACTGTGGTTACAGGCTCTGCACTGGCAGACCAAAACCCTGAGATGATTGAGTGTGGCATCCCAAAAGGAGGGGAGGGAACACAAATAAACAAACTGCTCTGCTCTAAATGAAAGAGCTGCTGGATTTAATGTGACAGGGCCTGGGATGCTTCATTTGACACAGACTGGCAGCAGTCTGGTGATTGGCAAGCTCTCGGAATAATGGCTCTCCGGACTGTCATAACATTGCAAGATCATCTGCAGAGCAGCCCAGCCAGCCTTGAGCAAAGCGTGGGATCTGCTAAGTTGTGGTTAAAAATGAAATAACCTCAGATATTATTGGGACTGTCCATTGGCAGGACCTGGAAGGAGGCAACCCACAGGGTCCAGATCAACACATACCTGGCCGAGCTCTCAAACGCTGTCCGGATATTCATATCTCTGGAAAGAGCAGCTCCCGGGTCATTCAGAACAGCAGACTTGTTGCTTCGTGTGTTTATCCAGGAACACAAAACCTTGGAGGAGGCNACAGTTAAAACCTCTTTCGCTTGTAATCAGCTTGGGGGCCCCTTGCAAGAAAGGTAAGGAAAATATTTTTTGTAATGGATCAGGGCTGAATTCAAGAGCATTCAACCAGAATGCAAAGTGACAACAGTAATGAGGATGCTCAGTTAATTTGGCTTGCAGACTTCATTCTGTCAAATGACTGGAAGCCCTGGAATTCTGTCTTTTAACTGTGCATTTGCTTTTAATTCCTGTAAAGGGGAAAAAAAACCCATCAGAACATCTGCATTCAAATCCTGCAGGAGGCAAATTAAACACCAAAGCAAGCAATGACAAGAGATGAACCACCTTTTAATGCAGTTGCATTAATAATGAAAAAAAAAAAATCTTTTTTTTTTTTTTTTTGTTTTTCTCCCGACCTAAGAAGCACACAAANATTTATAATAAAAAAAAAAAAATTTTTTTTTTTTTTTTATTGCTGTTCTCCTGAGCTAAGAAGGCAACAGAAGCTGAGTGGTCTTCACAGCCTTTATACAGAGAGACTTGATTCAAGAGGCTTTCCCGCAGGGACAGGGAAATCTGAACTGATGAAAGAGGAATATTGCGTGCAGGATCCTGGATCTTCTGTATAATCATGTTTCCAGCCAGCTCATCATCATTTTCCCCTTCTTTTCTCTATTCCCTACAGACCTTTCTCTGCACCCTNTGCTGTTCTCCTGAGCTAAGAAGGCAACAGAAGCTGAGTGGTCTTCACAGCCTTTATACAGAGAGACTTGATTCAAGAGGCTTTCCCGCAGGGACAGGGAAATCTGAACTGATGAAAGAGGAATATTGCGTGCAGGATCCTGGATCTTCTGTATAATCATGTTTCCAGCCAGCTCATCATCATTTTCCCCTTCTTTTCTCTATTCCCTACAGACCTTTCTCTGCACCCTCCACATAAATTGGACAATTCTCCTCTTGGAGTCACCTCTGCCCAAGTAGCCTCACATCCAAGAAACCCACGCTCACAGAGCACTCCCACTCCTTCCATGCGAGCGCTGCAGCGTTGGCATGTCTGGTGGTGTGCCACATGGAAATTGCAGAGGACAGGAGCTGCTTGGGCGCAACAGTGAGGGCACCTGCTCACTCACAAGACCACCTTGGAAAAATTCAGCTCTGTACCCTAATGCTTGTGGAGCAAGGAAGCTCTCTCCGTATCCTCATCTGAAGCCACACAATCCATCATTATCATTTCCATCCCTCCATATGGGCTACCTGGTTTGAACTTCCCCTTTCCAGAGACTGAGCTCCTCCACAACCCTCCCTTTTCTAAGTCAGGGAAACTGAGGCTGGAGGTGCTGCCTAGCCCTGACTGGTGCAAACAGATGAGATGCTACTCCGCATCTTTTATTCTCATTTACAACAGAGCACAGCAGCCACACAATGTGTCAGGCTGAGACACCCTGCCCTTGAACTTGTGCGAATGACTTATGAGAACTGATCTGGAACCACGCTCTCAGCCATACTGGTAATTCTACACCTTCCCCCTATTTAAACCCATCTCTTTCCATAACAAAACCACAGCAAAACATTCAACAGCATCACTTGCCCAAGGATAAGGGGCCCTTTAAGGGGCACCGAGTTTCACTGTGGTTACAGGCTCTGCACTGGCAGACCAAAACCCTGAGATGATTGAGTGTGGCATCCCAAAAGGAGGGGAGGGAACACAAATAAACAAACTGCTCTGCTCTAAATGAAAGAGCTGCTGGATTTAATGTGACAGGGCCTGGGATGCTTCATTTGACACAGACTGGCAGCAGTCTGGTGATTGGCAAGCTCTCGGAATAATGGCTCTCCGGACTGTCATAACATTGCAAGATCATCTGCAGAGCAGCCCAGCCAGCCTTGAGCAAAGCGTGGGATCTGCTAAGTTGTGGTTAAAAATGAAATAACCTCAGATATTATTGGGACTGTCCATTGGCAGGACCTGGAAGGAGGCAACCCACAGGGTCCAGATCAACACATACCTGGCCGAGCTCTCAAACGCTGTCCGGATATTCATATCTCTGGAAAGAGCAGCTCCCGGGTTATTCAGAACAGCAGACTCGTTGCTTCGTGTGTTTATCCAGGAACACAAAACCTTGGAGGAGGCAAGGAGAAAAGTTCAACTGAACTGCCCCTTGGTAGTTCACTGCAGAGAATGGGCTGCTTTTGCCCTTTTAGCTTGTGGCCACGCATGGGTTTGCGGTCCTGAACTGTGGCATCACTCTTACTCCAGGATCAGGGACCACCAGCTGAGCTCCAGACTGGTGCCCAGCTGCACAGGAACAGCCTGGAGAAAGGTGGAAGCTACAACATTGTGCACAGAGCCAGGCCAAGGCTTCTCAGTACCGGAGGAAGGATTTGACCTCATTTTTAGGACAGGAGCAAGAGAAAGGAACCAAGGGAGTTCCCAAATACAGGTTTTCCTTGGGCATTACTGCCTCTGGCAAAAGGCTCAAACTGATCACGAGCTGTGTTCTTCCTTTCCACAAATGCATATAGCAGGAGGATGGCAAGGAAATGTTCCCCCCAAATCCCACTGCAGCATCCCTATCCAAACCTAGCAACGCCCCAGCGATCTTGTAAGACTTGAGGGGAGGCCAGAAGTATCTGGGAACGGCTTTTCTGAAGCTCCCCACTANTGAGCTTGGTCCAGGGTGGGGAGGGCTTGCCAGGGGGGGGCTGATGTTGGCACCGCTCGGAGCCTGGGCACCGTTTCCTGCTACAGTCCCGGAGCCGCAGTCCCGCTGGGGCGTTCCTTTCCCCCCTCGCTGTTGGCGGTGACAGCAGAGCAGCTGTTTGGGTGGGAAAACACTTGTGTCAGAGCAGTGGTGTGGTGCAGTCGTCGCCCAAGCTGTATTTACGGTTTTCAAGGCTCTAAGCTGGCGGCGCCTGCCTGAACAGGCTGGTTTAGAAAGCTGTGCCTGGTTCCAGAACCACGTTCAGTTTGCAGTGGGGGAAGAGGGTGTTTCCAAACGAGCCAAGCACTGGCTTCCTTCCTTGGTTAATCCATGCGGCTCCTGCCCTGTGTGTTTTGGAATATCAACACTCCCTGCAAACAGCAATGCAGCCCAGAAAGCCAACCCCATCCTGGGCTGCATCAAAAGAAGCGTGGCCAGCAGGGCAAGGGGGGGATTCTCCCACTCTGCTCTGTGCTCATGAGACCCCACCTGGAGTCCTGTGTCCAGCTCTGGAGTCCTCAACAGAGAAAGGACATAGAACTGTTAGAACGGGTCCAACGGAGGGCCACCAAGATGCTCAGAGG
>VZRU01011290.1:24802-43768 GCA_013398155.1 Pedionomus torquatus
CTGGTCTAGTGGGAGGTGTCCCTGCCCATGGCAGGGGGGTTGGAACATGATGATCTTCAAGGTCCTTTCCAACTCTAACCATTCTATGATTCTTTTTTGCAGCTGCAAATCCTTCCTGCTAACCATGCTCTAACAAGAAAGAAGATAAGGCCCTTTTGTGCTTTGGTAACTTATGGCTACACCAGCCCTGCACTTTGCTGAAGTTAAAAGAGAAAATAACCCAACCCAACCCAACCAAACCATTGAGGGCCAACACATCCAGAAGATGACCCGATGAGCCATTTCCTTTCTCTGTGAGATGTCATAATTTCCTCTGACTAAAGGCTTCCAAGCCAATGGGTGTTAAGGGTAGGAGCAAAACCACTGTCTCCTCTTACTTAAAGATAAATATTTTTTTTTTTTTAAAGGGCAGCTGGTGAAACCTACAACCCCAGTTGCTAAAATCAGCATCATCTGTTATTTCCCATACTGTCGCAAAATGTTCCATTTTATCTGAGCTAAAAACAGCTTTTCTCTGCTGGAAACATGCAAATATCATTCCTTCATAAAGAAGCCACCAGATGGGAACTTAATAACTGCAGACTCTAATTCGCATTGCCTGGAGTTGCAAAAAAACCACCAAACTTTGAAAATTCTTGTTTACACCCTGCTTATTCAATGGTTTAAATATGTTTCCATGCACAGGCATCTGGCCCGCAGCCACGCTGTGTTAATACTGAGGCTATTTCTCCAGGCAGGACACAAGCAGCAATGACTGTAGCTGTTTTTTGGCTCTTCTTGCAAAAGGGAGATTTACATGGCGTAATTGCTCTGAAGGTGAGCGGGTGGGAGTACATCAGCGCCGCAAAAGCTGCCCTTTTTCTCTGTGCTTGTTATTTCACTCACTGTTCACTTTTTTTTAATCTCAAGTCTGTTCCCCCCACATCAAAATGTCTGTGAAGTGCAGCAGACATTTTTCTGCTCTTGCAGGAGTATGTGGGAGAGAAAATTTTATTGGAGTTTTATGGATGCCTAAATGGCTCTACTGTAGGAGGGGAAGAAAAAGAGCACAGGAAGGAGATGGACAGCAAAACACAAAGCAAGAGTGATATCCCTCTGTGCTCTAAAAACTTAAGCAGGGGAATACAGAACCCAGAAACAGCAGAAGAAATAAATTCTTCACAGGTCCATTTGTAACCAGAACAAGTGTTTGCAGTGCAGGGAATAAAGGCAGGCACTGCCAGAGCAGCTTTCACACCTTAACTCCAACCATCCTCCACTCTCAGAGCATTTCGGTGCAGGCCAGGCCTGGCTTCGTCTGCAAACACCTTCCAACTTCCTCCAAGGCTTGACTTTCCTTCTTCCCTTGTGTTTGGCCATTTAAGCCTCATCTTTGCCCCACTGCATCCTTTGGACAAGGACAGTCTCCCACATGCCCACACACAGTTCAGTGCAAACCCCTACAGAGGTGCACCATTGGCTTTGGCTGCTAGGAACAGAGCTCAGCACGCTCAGCCCGGGCAAGGAGAAGTTTCCTCCTGGCAGAATTCATCTGCCTTCACAGAGCATGTCCATACCACAGCTGGATCTCAGGATCTCAGGCCATGTCAGGAACTCAGTCTCCTACTGCCAGCTCCCGCTTGGGTATCTTCTATCTCCTGGTAGTCCCCGAGGTCCTGATTTGGTTCTCCAGGAGGAAATTGAAGCATTATAATTTGTAACTAGGCTTTGGCAGGTGAAAGTGAGCAAGATGTTTGATATTCACTTTACAGGAATAATACCTACATTTAGCTGAAGCAACTGTTTTTCCTACTCTCTGCCTTTGCAGGGTTCCATCATGGCCAGAAGTGCTAAACACCATCGTGTTCACACATTCACCTCTGCTCACCGCCTTGTTTACCCTGACAACTAGAACAATCCCCAGCTCTCAACTGTTCAACTCTTTGCATACACGTGACCCCCAGCGCACAGCAACAGCATCAAACCCACTTTTTCCATTGTGTGTCTGTGATCAGATCAAGGTCCCACAACGGACAGGATCAGTTTAACACACCCCAGGAACCTCTGGTTGTCACCCAGGATATAGCCTCTGTTTTAAATACGACAGTCTTTATCTAAAAGGCTTTCATTGTGCAGGTGTATCTGTTACCGAGTGTATTAATGAGAAATGAAGTGAAATGAGACCCTGATCTCATCCCATTTCCTCTTGGGAAGCCGGCCACCCCCAAGAGCTGCCACCACTTGTTGTCTACGTAGAAAGACCAGCAGGGACAGGAGGGGGCTCTGGGGACAAGGCCACCGACATGCCAGCACAACCATTGGCATTAGCTGCCTGTTGTGCCATTAAACAGCAATGCCAGACTTCAAAAGCACATGGACAAAAGGTGAGCGATGAAATGGAGCCCTTGTTATAGCTGGAAGCACCTGCAGGGGAGAAAAGAGCTTCTGCAATTGCAAACACTGAGCTGAAAGCGGAGGGTACAGAGTACACGGCCCCTCGTTCCTCCCACCAGCAACACTTCTGCGGCAGTAACATCTCATGCCGTGGTAGTCTCACATGGGAATCCTCCAACCACTATACTTTACACTCTTGAAATACAAGCACGAAGAATGGAACCCATAAATCCAGATTGTCAATCCATAGTCAAAGCAAGAATGAAGACAAATCCAGCTACTAAAAGGAGGCCCATCACTCCTCCAACACTGAACTAGAAGCTCAGGAGGCATGAGAGAAAACCACAACTTCTGCTGGAAAGTATGTGCCTTGACCACCCACTCACCTCAAGCAGATAATGAGAAGTTAAGACCCATTCTCTGGAGATTAAGCCAGAAGGAGAGGCCTGAGACTTCACCAACGCTGCAAATGATAATTGAAACCTGCTAAATCAACCATCAGCTTTTTCTTTCTGTGTGTACAGAGAGGGAAGAAGGGGCAAGCATTTCATACTTGCATCCAACCTGTTTTCCAGATGAGTTTTTCAACGATCAGATTCAATCTACTGTAAAAACTTCCCAGGGAGAGAACCCCTCAGCGCATGAACCAAAAATGTAATGATCTGGGAAATGTATTCCTCTTTAGGGGGAAGAAAACTGGTCTCACCTTTGTGCTCCCACTTTTATTGTTCACAAACTGTGCAGATTTCTTTGCTACAGAGATGAGAGACCCAGTGACAGAGCCATGACACTGAGCCAGCTACAGGCACGAGAATCAGGTCCTTGTCAAACACGCTGCCCCTTGGAGGGGCTGCCAAACTGCATCAGATCCAATGTCTCTCTGCTCCTTCTCCTCCTCACACTAGTACTATCCTGGACTCTGTGAGGAAGAGACTGGCTTAAATACATGGTTAAATAAACCTGCAGCAAGATTTATCATTGTTAGCTAACAATTTTACATATTTTTTGCCATCTGTAGCAGTGTCCACCCCTTTGGTGACTCTTGTTAAGTGCCTGG
The DNA here is from genome assembly GCA_013398155.1 of Pedionomus torquatus. Classification (NCBI taxonomy): domain Eukaryota; kingdom Metazoa; phylum Chordata; class Aves; order Charadriiformes; family Pedionomidae; genus Pedionomus; species Pedionomus torquatus. The sequence continues at coordinate 28,233 of VZRU01011290.1, forward strand.
CCTCAGCGGTTTCCTGCGGCAATGAGTTTCCCAGTAATTATGTAGTATGTTAAGAAGCACTTGATTTATCAGTTAATGCAGTTCTGGCTACATCTGTGCTTCCAACTTCTGCTAAAAGGTCTGGTCCCTAATCAATGCTGCCGTGCCACCGAGAATCCCCTAGTGACCACGCCAGCCCCTAGAAGTCTCAGCTTGCATTAGCAAAGCACTTCATCGGGGTTAGACGGGCTCAGCGATCAGTACGGAGGAAAATGCTGCCACTGTAGGGCTACTCACGCTTGGAGGTCCATGTCTGTGCAAAGCCCCAGGAAAATAAGATCTTCCACTGCTGTAGCTCCAGTGACTCCCAGGTCAGAGGTCCCAATTTCACAGGAGCACCAAAAGCAACGGCTGTTCATACTCCATGCCCTGGACCTCAGGTCTCTGCTACGCTAAAACAAACAGAGTATGAAATACCATCAGCTCCAAACAATAGGATTTGACATGCACATGAGCAGCCATGCAAGTAGAAGAGGAACAGAGAAGGAGGCCAGGTAGTCCAGCCAGTCCCCAGGATAAGTGCTGGTGCCCATGTTTGCATATTAAACATCAGTCAAAAATATTACCCCTTCAGAACTTTACAACTAGGTTGTAGCAAGCACCTTCATAATCATGGACACAACACGAATGTGAGAAAAATTTACCAGACTAGTCAAGACCACCAGAACCAGGCAGCGAAGGAGAACTGTCACATTCATCACATCAAATGTGTTCTGCAGAACAGTACAGAGCAACAGGGAGAACTTTGCTCTCCGCCCTGACCATCTGAAAACACCCAGGGAATATGCAGGCAAGGAGGCGAGAGGCTTTTACATTCTTTCCAGCAAAACCTTAATCTGATTGTGTGCCTGGTGATACAGGGTCCCTATTGCTCTTTGATTACCTGGTCCCAAAGGCTACTGCTCAAATTAATCTAATCACACAGAGCACTCGACATCACAGCAAAGAGGGCTGCAGCCCAGCCCAGGACCACATAAACACAACCAGGGTTTAAGGAGATGCTGTGTTGTCCCAAGAGGGTGGCGTGCAGAGAACTGGGGCTTCAGAACCGAATCCCACTTAGCCTCAGCGCTCTCCCCAGGACAGGGCTGACCCACTTCATACGCGATGCTCTCTTCCTCCAGCATCCAAACGTCACTGTATCATTTAGTGCTACCCACGGGCTAATTTTCTCCCTCAGGGATGGTAGATTAGATCCCACAATTTCTCTTCCCCCCCCTGAGTTTTCAAAAGGTCTTTCAAGTGTAATAAACTCAGGTATTTATATATCAATCTGCGTTACCTGAGGCACATATTATAGAGGCCTGGGTCACAGCAACATCATTACAGTGAGTTTTAAAGGGAGCAATGGGAATAGATAGATAAATAATTCTCTCTCTGTGGTGCCCTTTGTATTTGTATGCCGAAGCTAAGAGCAGTTTCCTGCCTTGGACACACCTTCAGAAATACAGTATTTCACACCAGAGCTGAAAACATCAAGGTAAGTAGCAACTGATCCTCCAGAGCTAAACAAACAGCCTTTTTCCCTTTAAATTACAGGCACTTACACATCACCTTGGCTCCTGTCTTCTGCTGCTTCCTCCCACTTTTTAATCCCTTGAAGCTGTTGTACACCTGTGCAAGGTGTCACTGCTTTTCAGAGCATTCGTGCTGCATTTTTACACCGCCAGGGACATTATAATGTGAGAAAAAGAGGTCATGGCTTGGCTGCCTTGGGGAGCAGCATCAGCCCCTCTCCATATTCTGCATGGCATTGGGGCAGCTCAGCTTCAAGCAATCTGTTCAGTCGCTGACCCTAAGGCAGATTCTTCTATTTAAGCAACTGCTTCATATTTTGGTGAACTGGAGGTTTACACCAGGCCAAAAAAAAAAAAAAAAGCTTCCAAACACCTGCAGAACTCCTTGGTGCAACACTTCTCTGGAACCCAGGTCCAAAAGAGCTTAATACACATTCCTGCCTGAAGAAAAAAAGCAAATAATGAAAAGGACTTCAGAAAGGTTGTACGATCTCTTGCTTACTCACTAGCCGACACAAGCAGGTCATTCACTCCAATAACAGCATTTTATTGTTGTATTCATGGGCCAAACGAAGATCAGGTTCCTCTGGCACTAAGTGATGTACACAAATGCTGCAAAAGGCTTATGATGGCTAGAGGCTATGAGAAGGCACATAAATGTCTGGAATCACCCAAGCAGACACCACTGATTAAGTGGCCTGACACCTAGTCCAGGGCTGACCAAGCTTTCCCATGTCCCAGCTGCAGACTGACCAGCTTTCACCCCTAAATTCCCGCTCACCATAGGTTTCATTCTGGTTTGCAAAGGCGTTTTAATGCATTGACTTGCCTTTGAGGAAGAAAGTGCCTGGCGTTTGTTTAAGTGTCTTTATTAGACCTGAAACAAATACTGCATCATTTAACTTTGAGGCTTTTGTTGCTGGTATCAGTCGTGTTCTGCAAATCACAGACTCAAGACTGCATCTAACCCCTAATAAGCAAGCAAACTGCTATTCGTCCACCTCCCTGCTTTCCTCCAGCTGCTGTTATCTCTGTGTGAGACTGGGAATTGGAGGAAAGAATGACCCAGTGATTGTCTAAATCAGCCCAGCTCTAATTTACTGGAATACGGTTTGAGCAGCTAATGTAACACCTGCTGTGAGCAAGATGGAGCTATCTCCAGGACTTCTGTAGGCTAGGAACATTCACTTAAATGGCATTGTCTGGCTGCACTCACTGGAGGGCCTGCCATACCACAGAGAGCAGTTAACCCTTGTAGTGGGAAATTAGGTCAAAAGAACCAAGCTTTCAACTGCAATTGGAAAAGTTAACTTTCCGACGAAAATTGGGTGTCCTGTTTGCCTCTGTCACTTTCTCAAGTCCTCACGTAGCAAACAGCTCGAGCAATTACACCGCTCAGGTAAACAGACACCAGCAAAGGAGTCCTCAGGATGCCCTCGGTCTGGCAGGAGCTTTTTCAGCTTCCCCAGCCCTCGCTGAGATGGTTACATGTCATATTTCCCACGGCTGGATTAAGCAGCTGGTCTCTCCCTAGACAGAAAGGATGGATTTTTTATTTTTTCTTCTTTAAAATACTCAACTGAGTCACACAGAAGTCAGTGTCTTCCCTGGCCTTGGTGCAGAAGCTGAGCTCCCCAGAAAATTACCTTTGCCTCTGTCCTTCAGCTCCTCGAGAGAAGGTGAGAGGAATAATTCCTCCTTTGCCTATTGTCTGTAAGCATTTTGAGGCAGACACTGGTTCTTGGCCTGAGCACGTAAAGCACCCAGGACCCCATGACAGCAGTACCTGAGGGGGCAGAAAGATGCTCATCATATAAACAGCTTCAGTTTCAACAGCAAGGTCATTTCAAGCTGTTATTAAGTCAACATTCACAAAGGATTCTGTGAGTATGAGACAGAAATCCTGTTTTAACAGGTTTCGGTAGAAAATGTACTTAATTTAACCTTCTTTACAAATGGAAGGATAGGTCTTCAAGAAACAATGCTTTACAATCAGATGCTATGTCATTTTACATAAGAGTACACCTAGATCAATCTAATTATTACCATTTTACAGCTGGGGAAACTGAAGCACTGAAGAACAGAGTGGTGAATCAGATGGCCCCAGCTGTGGAACGATCTGGTTCCTCAGCACCCAAACCACAAGTGTCAGTCAACCGAGTCCCCTCCTTGAGACACAGGACCAGCAGCTAATAAAGGGGTTAATGAGAAGGGCTGCTCCAGGGTGCTGGGATAAGGACCCCCCAACAGGTTCCCTTCAGCAGGAGTTCTGCCAAAAGATGACTCTGTCATCTTCCCATGCAACAAATTTCCACTGAGGATGGCTTCAGCCGCAGGCAACATTCACGTTCCTTTTCATTGACAAAAGGCAAAATGGCAGCATGAGGAATACGGTGCTTTCAGCATGAACTTATATCCTTGTGGAATCACTGGAGTTTAATTGCTCACAGAGCTCTGGAGAACTGGAGTTCCAGATTAAGCTGCATGTAATCCCTTTACCTTGCGAGCCGCTGGGCTGTGTGCAGGTAGCATGTAACCTTCTGCTTTAAAACCTGCCTTCTAGCAAGCACGGGCACAATTCCCATTAGCTTCTGCAGATCAGGAGCGGCTGAGCTCCCCCAGCCTGAAAAAGCTGAATCAGTAGAGAGCATCCTCGTGCTGCTCTGCTTCCCATGATGAGAGATGCCTCTGGTCCCTTTATAACTCACACAGCCCTTTGCGTAGAGTGGGCCACTTCCAGGAGCTGACTCACTCGCCTCCCACAGAGGAGCCCACGAGCACACAGAGCTCAGCTACAATCACAGCTGCGAGGGAACACATCCTCGCGTTGTCGCACAGCCAGGCAGCCTGCAGACCCAGCACAAGCTGAGGCAAAGCAGCCTGGATACAGATAACGTCCTGCTTGTGGCTCCTCCATCCTTCCACGTATCTGCTTTTCCAGAGGAATGACATACTGGCTCACACTGGGCCACTGAAAGTGGAGGATCCCCTGGCCAGCCTCTGTACTTTTGTGGAACGGCTAGGAACTATTCACCTGGCCAGGGACAAGGCATCTTGCTTCATTCTGGGGATGGCAATCCTTTCGTAACACCGGCCTGGAGGCAGCCTGCAAAGGTTTTAAAAGAAAGGGACAACATCTGAAGGAATGACATTAATAAGTGTAGCACCATCTCTGGAAACAAGAAGAGAGAAACTGGAGTACAGGAGACAGATGCAAGGGTCAGTTTAAAAAGGGACCAAGTGAGGAACAGCCCACGTCTGGCAGAGGTGCCCGAGTGCCTGGATCACAGAGCCAGTCTATGCCCCTCACTGCTCCCAGATGTCCTGCTGCTCAGACCAACCATCCAGCAGATAGGACAGCACACATAGAAGCAACTGAACCTCCTCCCGCTTCTGCTAAGCCAACACGCCTCCCTGAGGGACTACCAAAATCACCTGATGGGCTCAGTCTTTCAAGACGTACCCAGGGAGCCTTTCCAGATGTTCTCCTACTCCCCTGGGTACCATCTCTCCCTTTTCTTGGATCACCTGAAGCAGACAATCACCTTCACAGCCCATCAGCTGGTGTCCTCCCCAGGCACCTGTACACGGTGCTAAGCTCAAGAATAATAGTATCTGGGAGGGGTTAAAAAAATCCCCTCCACTTTGCCTTGACTACGGCTAAAATTCAATTTTTAGTTACCACGTTACTTTAAAAAAACAAAAATCACACAAAACCCCCCAACAGGCTTTATCCTAATTCTCCCAGGAAATAATGACTTTCTGTTATTAAATAACGTAAAATGATTGAGGTGAGTCATAAAGCATTTGTATTAACACTAATGGATCCAAGATTAATTTTTTCTTTATTTTATTATTATAAAACTTGTCTGCATCTACCCCCCCCTTCCTTTGTCCTCCCCATCACATTTTGTTCTCAGGGGAGGTAATCAAGACTTCACTTGAATTTCTCATTACTTGAAAGGCTCCGCATCACAATATGATAATGGGACAGTTTCATAATTACAATTTAAAAAAAAAAAAATCAGAGCAAGAGGAAACTGGAGAGGTTTTAAGATGCTTTTGTCTTTCAGTCACCCAGAAATTAAAGAATTGTTTAAAACATATTTAAGAAAAGAGGAGAGGGCAGCTCTGACTTACTGTTATGCAAAACACATTGTGCCCAAGCTTCATTTTGGAAAGTCCATCCTCTCTCCTATTTTCTTTCCTTTTTTTTTCCCCCCTCTCTACTTTTGAGAAATTACTAAGCAACATTAACTTCCAGCAAGATGCAAAGCTCCACTGATAACTCTTGCACTTTACTACTAATTTCTTGAAAGGCACATCACCCACTTTGTGCCTCAGTTTCTCATTTGCAGCGGAAGCCACTACAGGAGCTAAGGCTATTATGTTATTTTTACCCAGAGGAGACCTACAGGTTTATACAGTGTATTTTAAACCCTGCCTTCAGGAGCAGAACGCAGGTGGCAGAGACGAGCAGAATTAGCCCTGTTCTCTGCTAACAAGCTTTGAGATCCCACAGGATATAAGGCTGGATTAGATCTGACAAATAATAATGATTATTCTTATTATTCCTCCCAGAACTGACCCAAGACATCATCAGCTAGAGATATATCACAGTGGCAAGACTTTATGCTTTATGTGGCACTCTGAAAAAGCCAGAATTTCTGTCTGAATATAGGAGTGCTTTTGCTGGGCAGAAACCCCCTACTTGTTCTGCTGGGAGAAGCTCCCAAGCACATTCCCTGCACAGCGTGAACCGGCCACCCTGATCCTGGGGTTCCTGGGGTTTATTTTACCTAGGGCTTCCTCCACAAAGCCCTTCACTGCCCCGAGAGTGAAATCACACGCTGAGACTCTCACTGCACCAGCCCAGGACAGCTGGAAGGAGACAACCCACCACCCCAGGAGCTGCTGCTCCATCACAGCCCAGCCCACGCTGGTCACGGCAGAGACAGGAGTCACCGGGGGGATGCTTCTCCTCTGCTGCATCCTCACAACAAGGCCAAGCAGCTTGTTCTTGGCCACTGGGAGAAACGCTGACTCCACAGAAAGGCGATTCCTCGCTAGCCCTGATGCTGATCAGGGAGCACAACCCTCACACAAAGGCGCTGAGGCCCAAGGAAGCCCCCGGCGGCCTCATCTCTGTGACTAGCAGAGGAACACAAGGAGGCAAAGCAAGAAAAAAGGAGGCTGAAAGACCCTTTGGCCGCTTGCAGGTGGCAAAACCATCTAACTGATGGAGCATTTGAATTTTACCTACACAAAACCAACAGACGAAGGAGCTGCCCCCATCCCTCAGTGCGCCCTTGGGGGTGCTGAGGGGCGAAAGGCTGGACATGAGGAGGCAGTGAGCACTCACAGCCCAGAAGGCCAGTCCCATCCTGGGCTGCATCCAAAGAAGTGTTCCCAGCAGATCCAGAGAGGGGATTCTGCTGCTTTGCTCTGGTGAGACCCCACCTGGAGTCTCACCAGACTGGACCCAGTCTCACCAGGGCTGGAGCCCTCAAGATAGGAAGGACATGGACCTGATGGAACAGGTCCAGAGGAGGGCCACCAAGATGATCAAAGGGCTGGAGAACCTCTGCTGTGAGGACAGGCTGAGGGAGCTGGGGCTGTTCAGCCTGGAGAAGAGGAGGCTCCAGGGAGACCTTTCAGTACCTAAAGGGGGCTACAGGAAGGCTGGGGGGGGGGGTTGTTTAGAAAGGGCTGCAGTGATAGGACAAGGGGGAATGGATTTAAGTTAGAAAAGAGTAGATTTAGGTTGGATATTAGGAAAAAATTCTTTCCTCTGAGGGTGGTGAAGCACTGGAAGAGGTTGCCCAGGGAGGTGGTTGAGGGCCCTTCCCTGGAGATCTTCAAGGTGATGCTGGATGAGGCCCTGGGCACCCTGGGCTAGTTGGGGGTGTCCCTGCGACTGCGGGAGGTGGGACTGGATGACCTGTGGAGGTCCCTTCCAGCCTGGATGATTCTATAACTCACCGGGGGAGCAGCCATTTCGCCTTCAGGGGCGGTTGTTTGCGAGAGGGTTATGAGATTAAGTCTTGAGATGATTGTATTGTTGTCTTATCTCCTCCTTCAACTTCTGCATGGGTCCGGGTGCTGCGGTTTTGTGCTCGCTGTCAGAGGGGTGCCTGGATGTTTCTCTTCCCTGCCCTGGTTCCAGCTGTGAAAGGCATCCTGGCTGCTGGGGCTGTAGCTCTTGGGAGGCAGGAGCAGCTCCCTCGGTGTCGGCATGGCTCCCGGGGCCCTGGCCTCTGGCAGGGGCTGATTAGATGCTGCTGTAAAGCAAATAATGCCAAAATGCAAATAGCAGCAGCAGCAGCAAATTCTTGATTAAATATGAACAAGCGCAGAGAATTGCTTATGTCACTCACCCCACTCCTCTCTGTCCTCCATCTGTCTGCTTCCCTCCTCTTTCACCATCTCTTCCCCCAGCCATCTGTTTAGCGCTCTCCCTCCTTCTCTTCCCTCCCTGTCCCCGCACCCCCTTCCCTTGGCAGCTTTTTGGTTTTGAGTGGGTCCCACTTTGCTGCTCCTCTCCCTGTTTCCAGCCCAGGGCAGCACATCGCTGGTTCGGGCTTCCCGGTGTTGGTTTTGGGGGGGTCAGCAGGGATGTTACGGCAGTGCACGACAGCCAAAGACAGAGGGTTCCCATTCCTCTGCATCCCCCAGGAATCCTGCTTGAAGGAGCTGCTGGTGGGGAGGCAAGTGGAAGAGGGGCTTTTAAACCAGTTGCCCTGCTTGTGCAAGGAGATATTACATGGTTTTGAAGAGCAGCCACTTTAAAGTGGGCCCTGAGGCAAGAAAGATTCCTAGGGCTTCCCTGTTAACCCACAGAACACCTGGTCTTGGAATCCCATTTGGGTCAAGGGCAAAGCAAAACTGAGAAACTAAAACAATTGAATGTTTGGCCATGTGTGTAGGCAGGTAGATTATTCAGTGGTCACAATGGGAAGGATCAAACCCACCTCCTCGTGAGCCTGTTGGCTGTTTTGCACCTTCATTTACACCAATACAATGTTTGCCAACTGCTTCTGAGTCAGAATAGTGGCCTTTTAGCTCACCTTGCAGGGTTTTATTTGCTTTTCTCCCGAGTAAACAATAGCACAAGGCATTAAAATCTATGGAAAAGACATAAACCTCATTCCTCCAGTGCATCATCCACATCTTCCCGGAGGATGGGAAGGATGCCCACCACCCAGCTGGGTTACCACAGCGCTCCTGCTTCGGGGGATTTGTGTGCTACCATGGGAGCCAACAAAACTGGCTGCTGTCAGAGATAGAGATTGGGTTTGATCCAGGCTGGCAAATCCAGGGTTCCCTTAAAAGAGCTGAATAAGGGCCCTGTGTCTGACAAGAAGGAAATAAAACTATTGGATTGTTGGCTTTGATAAATCCTTTCCCTGACACATTCCTCAGACTTTGTCTCAGCAAAGGATAATGGTGTAGAGAGAGAGACAATGTCCTTTTTTTTTTTTTTTTTTTTTCCCTGGTGATTTAAATACAGTGAAACAAGGACATGATATCAACATTAAGCTGTTAGAGGAATAACCTGACTGTGCACCTTCTTTCTCGAGCCTCCAGGGTGGAATCAGTTTAGATTGATGCCTGATAAAGGAAGGAACCTTTTGCCTGAACAGGGTGGCTCGTGGTGCAATAGGCAGAGCTGTTATCAGACCTGTTAAACAAATAAAGCTGTGAAGTGCAGACATATTGTCTGAAGCACACGTGCAGCTTTCCAGGCAGCCAGATCTTCTTAAGGAATCCTTGATAAAGGAACAAGCCTGTTCAAGTTAATGGGTATCCTCGGGTGATGCTTGGAGAGGATGCGTGAAACGAATGGGGATCTCTGCTGCTGCTGCTGCACATCCCTCCCCTGCACAAACGCGCTCTCTCCTTCATGGGGGGCGCTGCCTTTGCTGGAGCAAGAGGAGGAAGAAGAAGGGGACATTACTGGGGGACACACAGGGCAGAAGGTGGTGATGGACGAACCCCAGACGGTGGTGGCAGCAAAGCAGAATTTGGGTTGTCAGGGTTGTTGGACTCACAGCTGGGCCTTGGGACAAGGAGTGCTTTTCTGAAAGGACTCACAGAGCAAGAAGGAATACAGAGGGACCGTGGCTCAGGGCTGCTTTGCCCAGTGTCCCACCTCCAGTGACCAAGTTGCTCGGAGAAGGGAAAAGAGAAGTTATACAGTATTTGTCCCCAGCAAATGTCCCCCAGGGGAGCATTTTTCAGGGACCTCTTCAGTCAGAGGCTATCCAGACTGTCCCGCTGAGTAGCTCCATCCTCAGCCCATGCTGTCTGCAAAGGAGGGCCCTGGCCTTGAGATCTTCCATTTGGTAATAAGAATCAGGTGCCAAAGGTACCTTTCAAACCAATTTCATGTCCCCTTCATGTCACAAACATCTTTGGACTTTGTCCTGATTTGCCCTAGCTTGAGTGAGAAGAAATCCGGGCTCTCTTCTACTGGGTTTCTAGCAGCAACAAGAGAACAGTAATTTCACTGCGATGTTTTTCCTAAGGAAAAAAACAACCCTCAATTTGTTTGTCTGCCTGTGACAGGGAGAATTTTTCATGTTACCATCAGCCCCGGAGTTCATTCACCTATTGAAAAGATGTCCGGCTTCGAAGGATGTTTAATCTTATTTGAAAAGAGATAATTAGGAAAATACACACAAACACATGTGCCACACGCTCACAATCTCATTAGGGACTGCTTTCTCCTTCAGCTGCGGAAAAGGTTTTATTGTGGTGGTGAGGGTGAATGTGTTCTTGTGCTTGGTCAAGGTGTGTGTGTGCATACATGTGTATCCATGGGCACACATAGGGGCACGTTTATCTCTCTGAAGGGGGAGAGGTTTTTGACTTGTTGAAACCTGTGAAATTCCTCCTCCTGGTTCCATTTTTGGAAGCGGATTTTGATGAGATCTCTCTCGTCACTGCACAAGAGAGCATCTAATCACGCTGTTCAAAGACAGCCACAACTGACAATGCATCTCCAGGAGAAAGAAAGAGGGGGACAAAATGAATAATTCAAATGATAATTAGCAGTGTAATTATTCCTGTTTTTAGAGTAACCTACAGGACAGAACATCAACATATGAGTCACTGGCAAAGTATAAACAGAAATAATTTGGAAGATGCTGTCCTGATGCTTTAGAAAGGGACTTGTCAGAGACTTTCTCTTCTGATCTCCCATTGGCATCAGGAGTCCCCTCCAGCTGCTCCCTGGAAGGTCAAAACCAGCATCGGTCGTCTGGAGCTCAGCTGAGGGAGAAGGGGAGCTCCAGAAGCAGTGAAGGGTGCGGAGGGCACACAGGGAAGACCCAAGCTGGCAGAGCCCACAGCGGCACATCCATAACACCAGGCAGTGGTCCGGGCTTGATTTGGACCAAGGGACAATTGTTGTGTGTCTACACAGCCTGGAGTGGTAGATGCCAGTTCCAGGTGTTGGTTTTGATGCGCTCCAGTCCTGCAAATGATGGTGTTCTGAGCTGAGACCTCCTGTACATGCAAGGGGCTGAACCATGGGCAAGGAAGAAGGTGGTGGTGGTGTGTGTTATCCCTCCATTTTAGGCTGAATTGGGAGGGGAGAAGGTAAAAGCTCAGTCTCAAAGTGTCCACACTCTGCTTGGGAAGAGCCAGCCCCTCTGTAGAGGACAGAGTTGTCACACTCATGATGCTGCTCTAATCCTTTCTGACAGAGACACAGACAGCAAGACTAAACTTCAGCTACAGCTCAGACCTCTGCTTAACCAATAGCCTTAATCTCCCAAACTTACAAGCACTTTTGCTTTTCTAAAACGTGGAACATCTCTCTTTAACAGGAAACACGAAACCTCCGTGGCTGGAGCAGCTCCCATCCAAGGAGACACTGAGGCATCAGCAGCAGCCTGTAAAAGCGAACAGCGGGATGCCTCTTGGCACTGTAACACAAGAAGGAGAGAAGAAAGATGTCTTTAATTTGCCTGGTAATGATCAATATAGAATCAAATCCGACCTTGAATTTTAATGGCTCTGTACTAATAGAAAGCCACTTGCAGATGGATGGAGGAGGATGAGAATAGCCAGGGGGAGGGAGGGCTGGGTGGTCCAACCCACGGCAGGCTCAGCACCCTGGGTGGCCACCAACTTCTCTTTTCTGGGGCTGGGAGAGGGAAAATTGCTCTGGGGTGACAGTGGCTGGGGATGGGATGTTGTGGGTGCAGGGGGCAGCATGAGCAAAGGCTTCCAGGGTTCCCCCAAGCACTGTTTCATCCAGCAACTTCAAAATGCTGATTTAAAAGCAAAGGCATTCACAGACAGGAAAACTGAGTCAAGAAACAGGGGAGTCCTTGGCCCAGGGACACGTGGCAGCACCCAGAGCAGAGCAGGTCTCCCAGACCCCCACGGCACCCTCCCCATGACACTGGGGACTCTTGTTATGGGATGCTGTGCAGATAAAATGCCTCAACTCCAGGCTCAAGGCACTGACAGCATTTGCAATTGGTAGAGGCTCCTTAAAAAGAGAAGAAGAAAAAAAAGCTAGCTTATATACATCTATATATAAATAAATAGAGATGAGATTGACCACTTGAAATTATATAGCAGCTGTTAACATTGGCATCTTTATTTGCTGCATCAATTGTATTTGGTTTAATCTTGTTCCCACAACGCTGAAAACATTTGACTCATCTTCTGCTTTTTTGTTGATATAGAATAATTTTGACAGTTATCCTGTTGGCTGTTAATAAATATCTGCACTTTCTATAATCAATCATAAAACAAATCCAATCGCCTTTTCGCTTTTTATTTGACCTTAATCCTAACAAATCCCCCACTGTTTTATTGAATTTACTCATGAGCCAGCAGAAGAAGAAAGAAAAAGTGAGGGTCCCCATTGATGCCTGTCCATCTGTCTCGGGCAAAGATAGAATTGAGATGGAAACCAGCAAAATATTCATCTGTAGTCTGACACTGTCTGTTGAATCACCCCAGCCAGATCCCTTTGCCTTTCGTCTCTGGCTTCCCCTCCCAGAGGACACAGTAAAGCTGCAGGGAGCTGAGCACCACGTCTTTCTATCCCTTCAACTAAGGATTCACAGGACCAGCTGCCTTCTGTCAACTACACAAGAAAAGGGAGTTATCTTCTTTCTGCAGGAGCTGTGGGAAGGACTGCTCCTCCTTAGTGGTCTCATCTGGGTTTTTACCATTCACCAGTCTGCGGGTTTCCCTCTTCCTTTGTCCCTGACACTCAGGGGAGCCGAGCACTGGAGCTGTGCTGTGGGGGCTCTGGTTCTTGTAATGCAGCTGAAACAAAGTGGAGGGAGCTGGAGGGCAAGGGATGCTCCATCCGACGCATTCCCTGCCACGTGGCCATCCTGGCTTGTGTGACGTCTGTGTTTTCTTCCCTCTCTCCCCTCCCAGACTTCTGCCTGTGAAAACAATCCACTTCAAAACTGCCAGTGAGATAAGGCTCGCCTCTTGGCACGAATCCTGTCTCGCGTGGTGGGGAGGAAAGATGCGACAACACTCTTCTGCTCCGAAATCAGGCCTGGATCTGCCCCTGCTCACCACCACCCCAGGAGGCACGAGGATGTTTTATGTACTCACACTGGTACGGTTTCTATTTGCAAGTGTTTCCCTTCCTCCCTCCCTAACAGGACAGGATTCAAAGTTTATATATAAAAATAAATAAGCAAAACCAATCCTGCTATCGGAGGAGAGGGGAAAAAAGGAAAAAGGATAAAAGCAGGAGAAGCAACTTTGTCCTCTGGTGCCAACAGTGCCAGGCTCCTGCAGTTGGAACCCCAACGAGAACCGAAGTATCTTCATCATTATCAAGCTGCAAATGGCAGCTGCTTTGCCAGCCGCTGCTCGGGCAGGACGGTCTCTTTTAAGAGAGCAGGAAGGGAACAGTGGGGCAGGGAATTAAAATATGGGCTACAAATTGGAAACGGCAGGGGGTGGAGGGGGATTCAGCTTAGCCGGCAGATGCCCAGCGTGCTCCCTATTTATTCTATGCCAATGACTTTGCTCTCAAGCAGCTTCCAGGAGAGAAAGAGAGAGAAATATATATATATATGTATATATATGTCTTGCAGCCTGCCTTGGCCCAGGAAATTCCTGCAGAAGCCAATGGCAGGAGGGACTGCAGTGCTGTAGGTCAGCCAGTGATGCAGCAGCCCATCTGCAGCCATGAATTTCCTGCCCTTGTGCAGATTTCTCTCTGCTTAAGAGAATAATCCTGGGGAGGAAGGGTAGATGCAGTGGTGGCTGCAGCCCCTGATGGTACTGCAAAGCTTATATGATGTTGAGCCCAAGCTGAAGACAGGGTTTGACCTGTTTAAGCTCATCCCCAACCTTATGTCACACTCAGGGGAACCTGAACTTAAATGTACTCTCCTGCGTGACCTTGACACCTCTGTCTCTCAGATTTCCTGTCTTTAAAATGGGAATCAGTACCCAGCACACAGAGCATCCACGGGATGAAGGTGTGGAAACGCACAGTGCTCAGAAAGGTCTGCGGTGGGGCCACACAGCTCTCCCTGGAGCTGCTGCCCCTCTGGATGTCCCTTTCCAGAGGACTCTGTCCTTGTCTCTGCTTCTGTGACCCCGTATCACCCCAATCTCGACCATCAGGCCTGCACTTGGCACGCACTATCGGGAGAGAAACATGCAAAGGAGAAGAAAAATAGTGCCTGAGAGGTGCCTCCCTAGTACAGAGAGGCCTGAGAGCAACCAGAAATAGAAACACAGGGCCATGAATTAAACACGCTGCAATCTCTCATCTGTCTCCAGCAGAGAGTTCAGCTCAGGGCAGATCGCTCCTCTGCTTGAAAGGATGCTGGGGTGCTTCTTTGGGAAGGCAGGGCATGGATCAGCAAAGTGCCCTGTCCCACTGGTCTGAGCAGAAGCACTTCCCACGAGTGTCCCCTCCCCGTGCCAGCCTCACACTGCTGCGCTCCTTGGGACAATGCTGACCAGTCCCAGGCAGTTTCCAGCTCCTGGGTACCCTGAAGCATCCCCCAAAGAGCTCTTCTGCCCAAGGGCCAGAGCCACTGGTTTACTCTACATGTCCCAGCTGGAAGACCACCATGCGGAAGCAGGTGTGCTGCAAAGGGGGACTGGGGAGGCACAAAATGCCTGTGGCTTCAGCAAAGGGAGACTGTTCCTGGGGAACAACCAGATCGATGTGTCACAACGTGACAGGCAGCTTAACATGAAAATAGCCAGCACTGGATGGGCTTTAATGTCCCTTCCAACCCAAACCAGTCTATGATTCTATTGCTCCTGTGGACAGGAATCTCTGATGGCTTCTGTGCCTGGGCATGGTACATGAGCAGGTGCTCACCCCACCAGAAAACACCCCAATTCCTACAGGCACACCCAAATTCTACTCGGGTGGGACCCTGGCAGAGGTGAAGAAGAAGGGCTCAGCTCTGGGGCCAGGCCACCCGGCTCTGCTCCTCCTGCCTGGCTCCCTCCACTCTAGGCAATTGTCTCGATTCCCTTCGGTGACACCGAGGAAGGACCAGCCTTTCCCAGGGGCAGGCAGACACGGAGAACATCACTTGGGTGGCAGATGATTAGCTTTGCTGACAGCCGTCTCAAGTGGATGTGATGGATGGTGCCTCAGACTGCCCGAGCGCCGGAGTCTATCGTGTCTCTCTCTGAAGTCCACCAGACAGCGAAGCTCACCAAGGATTAGCCCCGCGCATGCCTGTAGCCCTGGGGCTTGAGACAACTCCAGGAGTGACAGGGAAAATGAAGGAAGTAATTTAGAGCCTAACGAGGGGAAATCCACAAAGCCCTGGCTCAGCCTGAAAGCTGGTTGCTTGAGAAGGGGCTTGATTTTCATCTGGCTTTGCAGATGCTCTGAGCAAGTTTTCCCAACTCGCGAAGGGGAGCACATGGGGATTCAGCATTGGGCTGACTCCCCCCGTCCCCGCTCCCCCCCCCCCCCCCTCCCACCCCCCCCTCTTTAAGCGTCCT
>VZRU01011291.1:1193-15672 GCA_013398155.1 Pedionomus torquatus
GGGGGGGGGGGGGAGGGGGGGCGTTCCTACCAAATGCAGCAGCCTTCTCTGACTATTATCTTCCTTGGCCATGAATATTTCAGCATTGTCTTTATCTTTGTACATGAGTACATCCTCATGTTCCCGGATCCTGGCAGCTGAATCATCCTTCCCATTGGAAATCTTGGTGGAAAAAAGACTCGATTTATGGCTTTTGTATCTTAGGTTTCATAGATGCCTTGGAAAGCACAATGTAGGTAGCTACACCTTGTGTTAAGTTTTGTAGCGTATTAGTAAAAGAAATGAACATTGTGTGTTTCTTATCTTTTGAAGTACACAGAAATGAAAGCTTTTGGGGCTTTGGAATATATATGGAGAGAGGTAGGGCTCAGTATAGAGCACTGCAGTGGTCCTGCTATGTTGTCTTCTGTGTAAAATGCACAGAAATCACTCTTATCTTCTATGGGAAATTTCTAATCCCTGGAGGCAGCCCGAAGCAGATAGTTAATTCTTTTCCTCTTGCTCACCTTGTACTACAATGCCAGAGGTTTAGAGTAGTTTCTTAGCATTGCAGTTATGGCACAAAGAGCAAATGGGAAAAAAAAACACTGAGCCCAACTAGTATTTCAAAGTAATTTAAGTGGTCAAAACTGTATTACACCAGGTGTGGTCTCAGAAGAAAGTAAAATACTGCTCTGTCTTGTCTTAGTGCTCTTTGGATCTGAGTGACCAAAAGGAAGATGGGCTTTTTAAAGAGGGTCGTTGCAGTTGTGCTGCCATAAAGTCATTGATCAATGGAAAATGTGACTGCCCTGAAACATTAACCCTGCTTACTGCACATGGCTTGCTTGCTTTCCTGAGAGGGCTTCTATGTTAGCAAATTGTGAAGGATCATAAAACTTCTACAGGAGGTGGCTGTAGCATTGCATAATCCCAAAAGTTTGGTTCTACCTAAATCTCTTGCATAGAAATCACTAAAACAGCTTTACTTCACTAGCTGCTTTATTTGCAGATTTTTTGTCAAATACTCTCCGTGCGTGTAGTGTGGGTTTTGGTTTAGTTGGTTTGCTTTATGTTAAAAACCTGGAGTTTTCAATGTGTGAAACCACCGTTGGACAATATTCTGATGCTGGCAGCACAACTGGCTCGAGCAGCTGCTACTCCTGGTCACCTCCCTCTGTTCTTACTTCCACACCCATCCTGCAGTTTGCTGCTCCAAACGGAGCCACAGCTATTGTTTGGGGAGTTTGTGTGGACCGCACCATTGAACCGATGGGCAAGCCGGGGTCAAGGCAGGGGGCAGGGAACCTGAGCTCAGCCAAGAGGCAGGCAAAGCCAGCCTGCCATGAAACTACAGCCAAAAGGTCCAGAATCAGCAAGTATAAAACTTAACAACTTCATTCTCTAGATTTCAGGTGACTTCTGGCTTTGCTGTCATTGGCATAACCAGCAATGACCAGCCAAAATTGTTACTTTTTTAAAAACCCACATTTTAAACTGGAACAGAATCTTGCTGTTGTGTTCCTCTGCACGTTGATTCTCTTAATGATATATAGATCCTCTAAAAACTCAGTATGTTTAACGTCAAAATATTATTTAGCACATACTGAGACACAATAGAGTGTCAAAATAATTTCCTAGATTATGGGGCAGATTGGTCCATGCAGAAGAATGGGACCATTGTTTCAGTTGTCAGCTGGTTTTTGTGCTACTGACACGAGGCACAATGTACCTTTCAGCACAGAGGGTAAATCATCATCCACATAAATAATACCATGGTTTGGTTTTAACCCTTAGTATGGTGTCGAGCTTTTTCTCTAGAAAACAGAAATGTACATGAGATCTATTTCGCTCTGCTCCACAATCAAATACAAATTTCAGGGTTTTGGGGAAAATGATTATAGATGTCTTACCCAATCAGACGTTTCAGCATTTTAATTAAGGTATCCTGATACACACAGAAATTGGTATTAAAAAAAAAGTATCTACAAAAAATGAAAGAATATGAATGGTAAGCTGGTGAAATGCCCAAGGAAAATGTGCAGCTTATTTAAAATTACACTGTATAGTCATGAACATAGGCAGGCTGAGAGGAGAATGAAATGGCCAAGCCCTGAGATGGGCTGTGATCTTTTAGCCTGTGACAAGCTGTGCTTCTGCTTGCAGGCTCAGGCTCAGCAGGTTTCACAGGGTACATGGCACTACCCTGCAATGAATCTCTCTGCAGTTCAGTTCAGTCATCTAAACTCCATGTGTGTGTCTGCCTTCACTCTCCTAGACACTTTATTTGTTACACCTCTTTGCTGTGCAGATGAAGCGATAGCTCCCCTCCGCCAAAGGCCATCCATCCGCTGTCAGCCCTGGCACCCAAATTCCAGCCTGGGCCAGCAGGCTCAGCAGTCAGTGTTATCTGTTGGCTGTGAAATGAATTGCAGTCTCCTGTTCCTATTTGCCACTGTACTTCCAGCCCTGCAGAGCTGACACAGTGGCCAGAGAGGATTAATTCCCATTTCATTCTCTGCTGAGTAAGCCATTAATTATTTAACAGCACTACCTGTGGAATTACACAGTTGTTGGTTCAGTGTAGCAGCAGACTCTGAGACAGCCATGAGTGTTTTACCAGTAATTATCTGCAGTGTTAACATGGAGTTCACAGGCACTGTTCCCTTCAGGATGAATTTCTCACTTGTGCAGTGGAAAAAGGCATATTTGACTTCCAGAAATACAAATCACAGGAGGCCATGTTGAGGAAATGCATTTTTAGCCAACTGATTATTTTAGCCTTTGCCTGTTCTTGTAAAACTGTACTGGGCACTGTAGCAACAACTAGGGACGGTCAGTGTACAGTCCCACCTGGCAGATGACAGTTTTCAAACTACGCGGGTTGAGAAACAAATGCAGCGATCAGGTGACCAAAGTGTTAGATTGATGATCAAGAGACCTGCCTATTCTTTTGTGTTGGTTTTGTTTGTTTGTTTGGCTGGTTGTTTTTTATACCTAGGTCTGCCACTGAGTTTGAGCAAGGCATATCTCCTGTCTATAGCCAGAATATGACTAGTACCACCCTCCTTAGTGATGCTCATTGCACCCATGGGTGTGAAGCCCTGTTTCTCAGGTAGGCATATTAGCTATTGTCTGCCCATGTAGATTCATTAACAGTAAAAATTGTGTAAGTGTGTAAAATCCTAAAAAAAGGCAATTGCAAATCCTTGTGCGAAATAAATCCATGGTACCGCATTCTCCATTACTACTGCTACTGGATCTGGGGACTGCAGATGACTTGGCAGGACAGATGGGATACAATAAGGAGAGGATTCACAATTAGCATTTTTGGCAGATTAGCTAGAACAAATAATAACATTTATTCCGCCCTGCCTATTATCTACCATAAGTTAGAGGGCTCAGGCAAACAGTGCTTCATTTGTCATGAAGTCTGCCACAGTGGGATGATCCTTTTACATGCTTTTAATAAATTTTAGCTAGGAGAATGACTTGGTATGGCTCCAGCACTTCACGTGACCTAGCCGTGACAGTTCTGATCAACGAGGTGCCACCCTAAAGTCAAGTTTGCTGTTTTGTGAAACCTCATCCTTCAATGGAATCAGGTATCTCAGCTCTGTCAGAAACCCCAGCCAAAGTGGATGTCCTTTTAACATTGCCTCCTCTAACGACCAATGCTAATTGTTGCTGTTTACTTTACACATACGTTTCACGTACTTGTCATTCGTGAAAAGTGCTGCCCAGCCCAAAGACATTTTGATAGTAATGGAGATAATCTCCATCTATTACCCATCCTTTGACAAGGGATCTCCAACAGGCAACAGACGGTGTCCTTCAGTTATCCATGCACGCACAGGCTGGCGTGTGGACAGACTGACCAGCTGTATTCCTGCAGAAACTCCTCTGGGTTCTGTCAGCACTGCAGCTATCAACAACAAAACTTCGCTCTTAAAATATGCAGCACAGAAGTGCACATGTATTTCTGTTTTCAAAATGGCATATATCTTTTTCACTTTCAGAAGAAGTTACAATTATCCTTTCTTCAAAAAGTAAACTTGTGGCATTTTTCATAGGTTTGCTACTTTTCACAAACTGCTGCTCTATGCATAGAAGGGCACTGGGAGGGAACAGGACTGAGATAAGACCTTGCCCTTACTCAAACTGTGAATTTCTTTCCAACTTTTTTTTTTTTCCTAATCTCGCTTGCTCAGATAAGCACACATATAGCTACTTTCAAGCAGAAAGTATGTACTATTGCAAAGCTGTACAAGACTATGTAAGACTCTCTTTTCAAAGTCAACAACCTTGATCCTCCAGTCCCAGCACTGGGAAGAAAACCCCCACCCTATTATACTGTGACTTAAATTCATTCCAGTGCCATATGACCACAATATGAACCACATATGTCAGTCGTAGGCTCCTCTTTGAAAGCGGAGGCATGCTGTCGTACAGATGGTTCTCCCTCTCAACCTCACCCAAGAAGAGCTTTTCCAGAGTGCAGAAAGAGCAAAGGCAGTTTTGTGGAATAAATACCATAATATATGTCTTTAGCCCTGATGCCACTACAAAACAATGTTCATACCCTGATCCAGGATGCTGCCCGCCCAGAACTAATTTTACGGATGTAACTTGGACAAGTTACAACGGAGCTTAACTTAAACTGCAACTTCAAATATGATAGGTAAAGAGAGGGGCTCCTGCTCCAGTCTCCTCAGTTTGCTTCTGCTTCTCCTTCTCCTTCCAAGCCCCTGATGCTGGTGCAGCAGGAGAGCGAGAAGCAGGCCCTCAGATCACATGTGCTTGCTCTCAACAGTGTTCTGCCATTGGTACAGAAAGGGTAATGCCACCTCCCATGAAATACCTTTCTTCAGCTTCTCCGAGGCAACATGGACCCTTCTTCTGCCAGTGAAGCTTCAAAGCCCTGTGACCTTGGTTCAGCCATTGCAGCTTTCATAAACAATACATATTTCCACTTGTCTTTGCTGCCTTTTGTCACTGTTTGAAAAAAAAAACCACCAAACTGTCCCCCCCCCCCCCCCCCAACCAGAAAAAAAATAATCATTTATTAACAACATTTAAGAATAAAAAGATATTTTGCTGGAACTAGATGACCTCACAGTAATACTGCAGCCTCACATACTGGCTAGCCAAGCAGGCAAGAGACACCCTGGCTGTGCTGGCTGTGTCATGACTGCCCCACATCTCCGTGCAACACTGGTGGGAGTACCCTTCCCCTTCAAACTGATAAAAACAGCCTACTAAAATCCAACTTTAGATCCAGGAGTCCAGAACTATTTTCTACACTGCCAGAAGTTAAGGCATACTGATAAGTACATCAGTGATTTTCCTTACTTATAGATCAGGCATGGAAGAACCTCTAGGTCCAGTAAAAACTAAGGTAGTCTTGAGACACAGGTCAGGGCTGCTTCAAGAGAAAATCTTGGCCTCCACACTGAACTGCCAGTGGCTGATTCCTCTTGGAGTCCCACACAAAACAGTGGTGAGCTAAACACCAAACTCAGTGGAGGCTCTGCTAGGAGCAGCCTCACGTTGGGCACTGAGGCACTTACCTCTGACAGCAGCTTGATGTAGGGTAGATTCAGAGAAAGGAAGAGATGGGTGGTCTTTACAACACCTTCGTATCAACAGTGACCAACAACATGTCCTACCCATGCTGCTGACAGGTGCCGTGGTATGGCCTCTGAAGACCGTGTGTTTATTTTCATTGCTAGAAGACAGGCACAACCTGTGCCTTACAACCTTCTCTCAGGGTCTTCCACCAGGTTGTGTCCTCCCCATGCCAGTTTTCACAGGAAGGGTGTTGAACCCTCCCATGACAGCAAATGATACACCCAGCTTCCTTCCCATAGACAGCAGATTTTGTGGCCTCAGGATAATTATCTGGCTAGGTCAACAGACTGGCCAAATGTGGATGGAAGGTCAAAAAAAACCCACCAGATAAAGGACTTTGTGGTTGCTGAACTGATGTTTCTAAGATACAACACATATGGCAGTGAAGTACCACAACACAGAAGATTTTGTTTGCTTCTTCCTGACCTACACATCCAATAAAGTGTGACAGCGAATCTGGTCACCATCTTTCATGGGAAAATAATTGACAGCTAGAAAATGAATTCCTCAAAGTAACTCTGAAAGCCTCAACCAAACTGTCTAAGATGATTTCTTTCTAAAAACTGACTGCCAGTTTGGAACAAGTTAAGGGACTGCAAACCCTTCCAAGTCCCCTTGATGTCAGTGGGAGTTCTGCACTTACTGCTGGAGCCAGGACTTCACTGTTTGTAAAATGGATTTAAAAGAATAAATAAAAAAAAGTATGCAGAATATTAATTAGCTGATTATTTAGAAAATCATAAGTGTTTCTCATTGGTGTGTATTAACTTCAATGGTTATAACCACCCTGATGGTAAAAAAAAAGAACATTTATGTAATTCTCTAATTTCCCCCTGCACATGCAAATAAAAATCAATTAAAGGCTACTACAATAGTAACAAAAATCTAACCAACAAATGTCAAGGCTGTAATCTTATCACATTAGTTTTGGAAACCTTTTACATAACTTGCATAATTTAAATATTTACAAAATATAAACTTTCTTGTCTTATCAAAAATAGGTCTTTGCACATTTAAACAACAGAAATCCTTTCACAAGATGCTTTTTAAGCCAGGCATTAAATCATTGCATAAAAATAAACAACCTTTCACAGATGTAAAATAAAATTGAGCAAACATAATGGGGGGAGGTGGGAGGGAAATGTTATCAATAGCATTTTAAATATTTTAATGGTGTGGGCCAATCCGTAAATTACATTGTGCACTGAACTTACTCAGGATGCAACCTAATGAAAAGTTCTAGCTGCTGCTTCTATAAGAGAAAGCAATGTTTTAAAAAATCTTTTGCTTTATGGTAGATTTCTTTAGGCTGAATTTTGTATGGTTAATTGTGAAAATGATGGTGAACCACCAGTGAGATGGTTGAACATGGCAGGCTATTGCATCCAGTCCAACAGTGGGGTGATGGCCAGCTGACTTGCAAGTCGTATATTCAGATACTGAGGAAACATCTGCAAAGGATTTTATTTCCTTCAAATGGTAAACCGTATTTTTGTCCCTCCTCAGACCTGTCTTTCGTGTGGATGAAAGACAACCTAAGAAAAATCCTGAGGTTGCTATTCGGTACAGTGTTCATGTTCACCAAACTGAGATACAGCCCCTCTTCTGTGGACACAGCTTACTCCATGCTAATTGACCCTCCTTATCCTCCCAGGTAGTGTGGTCACACACACTTCTCAGTACCAGATACTTTACATCATGCAGAAGACAGCTTTCCCAACAGCTGCAAAACAAGTGCTTCATGGTCAACAGCAGAACATTACCCTTCTTCGATTTTTTTTTCCTAAAGCTTGCAGAAATGGACCATCTAGTCCCAGTTTTAAAAATACAGACATAAGGATTGTATCTAATATGCCTTACACACCCGCTTAACTCTTCAGTCTCTGGCTAACAAGATCTTGAGTTTTCTCCACTGTACCCACCGACCACATGGATCTTCAGGACGTTCTGGCTATTCAAGACTTGGAAAATTTAGTGTCTGTTCCTGCTCATGGAGTTACATGTCCAAATGGGTCATCAAGAGTCCTTTTTCTGTTGTTTTAGCTGTCCCTGTGTGCAGGCAGCTGTTCACCCGGTTGCTTTTCCATAGGCCAAACGCTTGGACTACCCGTTGTTTGGCAACACCCCCTCCCCCCCGAGGCTGATTCCCCTGCAATCCCACTCAATTAAGATTAGTCACTGCTGCCTCGTTGCATGTACCGAAGAGTGAGGGACAGTTTGGCTGTGTTTTCTGTACTTAATCTTATTTATTTGCAGGTGTGTACGTCTGTCATGGTCTCGCACCTCCGGCAGCGCACGTAGCAGCACCAGATGAACTTGCACTCGCAGCGCTCCACATGCCTGACGACGTGGGTGTTGTACCCGCGCCCACAGCACAGGAGGTTGCAGCCGTCGGGGCCCTCCGAGGTGCGGTTACATTCCCTTCCCTGAGTGCCAGGGATCCCCAATTTTTGGTCTTCGACACAGTAATTGGGTGATTTATTCACATACAGCAGGTCTTCTTTCCCAATTGGTATTTTTCGTTGGCTTTTCTCTTTCCTGCGTAGCTTTTTTTTCAGTCTGTCTGATATTTGTATGCTGTTTTCATACTTATCCTTTAAAAACCGGCCAATCTTTTCAAAGGAGGACATTGTTTTCCAACAAGTTTTCACAGCGCAGGACCCAGAAACACCGTGGCAACGGCAGTCCACTGACATCAGCTTTGCTACAGCCTGAAAACAAAGGGAGAACAACATTTGGACGTGGTCTTTCAATCATTAGGAATACTGACTGATATCAGTAACACAGAAGTCTCAAAGTATTTAATATCACAGCTGGGGCTGTTCAGCCTGGAGAAGAGAAGGGCATCTTTTAAGGGTGCCCTGAGGCTACCATCAAGACCACTAAACATTCACAAGACAGTAAGGCTGCGAGAATGGCTTGAGATTGCAGAACAGTTCCTGGTGGGGCCTCAAGGCAGACCAAGGTTGGAAGTGCAGGAAGATGCTCGTGTCTCTGAGCTCCAGAGAAAGTTGGTCAAAGGAGTTGCTATAGATCAGCAGATGTATCTTCAGCTCAGGTACTCAGGAGTAAATCTCAGGTGCTTCTCATTTACAGGATCAAGTCCTGTTCTTGTAACTTAGGTATACTAGTACTATTGCAACTTTCTAGTGTTTCTAGTTGCGTAACGGCTCCATTTAACACAATTTCATAGTTGAATTCATATTACTTTCATAACTTTCAATGTTTTAGCAAAAATTTCCACAGTTATTACCAACACTGAAATGCCCTTAGATGGGCTGCCTTCCCCCACCCCAGCACTGGACCAAACAGGAACGATCTGACCAACAGTGGGAATCTGTAGCCTGTGTTAAGCTTTTGCAACACTCAAGAATGTTAGCTTAGTTTATAGGACACCAAGCCTCAAGGAACTGGAATCTGTAAACAAGAAGTAACTTTCTTTATCTGGGACTACAACTCAAATAGTCAGCAGACAATCAATATCATACTGCCTTCTGGAATATCTAATAGTCATAGTGTAAAATTATACAATTAGACTTGTGACACATCTCATATTAGAGTTTGGAAAAGTGTACAGAACAAGTTGTCATATGCCCAGATACTGCAAGAGGATAAGGTATTGTAATTTCTGTTTTGTTTTGTTTTGCTTTACCTTTCCATTAGCATGCTCTTTGGAGCCATTCTATAGACTCACATGGGCCGATGGTTAGTGGTGTGGAAAGCCCATGTTACCATCTTCCATTTGACTAACGTTTCTACCCATATTTAATTTCCATAATCAAGGCAATTAGGAAATATAACAGAAAGTGTGAATTCTAAATTAACTCATAAGTTTATCTTGAAACTTCTCATGCAGCAAAGACAATACAGATTCAAATTATTACCCTCTGGAGGAATCACAATTTCCCACAAAATGGGGAAGACAGCCCACATCCCCCCCACACCTCCCCTGCCCCACCAAACTTCATGATATTTATTAAATTTCACCCTAAAACTTCATTGACCCCACAGCCTCCCCACATATTAACTGCTGTTAATCTATGTCATTCTCAAACTGTCACAGGGAATTAAAAAAAAAAAACAAAACCAAAACCAAATCAATATAAAACGCCCCTCAGATTTTCCTTCAGAAAGTGGTTTCTTTTGTGTCTGTTCCTAAGCCTTGATTCTGCAGTGAGATCAGAGCCCTGAAATTCTACCAAACCCTACTGACCCTATGCAGGACCAGAAATAAACTCAAGTCCCTGATTATTTGTAGCTCAGGTGGCACAACAGCCATCCTAGAAGTTTCAGAGCTAGGCAAGGCATGGAGCAGATAAAAAGAGCTGTTTCTACCCTGTGCTTTAAACTGGGACTTTTCATCATGGTGAATGTGGTCACTGAAGTTTGAGATGAGTCCAAGGTGCTTAAATCAGTGGGATTTCAGTGGAAGTTGAGGCCTCCTGGCACATTCTGGCCCAAAGATATTGATACAAGTCCAAGTTGGTATTTGTATATAGCTCTACAAACATTATTAAAAATACACATGACCATAGTGTTTGCTTGGAGTCACATCTTTAGTGAATGAACAGGACCTATTTGTTGGTAGAGGTTAATGCAGAAGACAAACAAGCACGGCATTCAAAGAACCATTAGCAAGAAAGAGCAGGTATATGCCCTGACCTAGAAGAGCCATTAGCCTTTACAAACCAACCCTGCTGAAGTGATCACAGAATCACAGAATGATATGTGTTGAGAGGGTCCTCTGGAGATCATCTAGAACAACCCCCCATGCACCAGTACAGGAGATATTTGCAGGGGCCGTGTACTGCTTGTGGGATTGGAGATTTTTTTCCCTATCCTGGAAGAAATAGGAATGCTGCAACAAGCAGACCCTCACCCCAGAGCGCACATAGACCCTTTCAGTGGCAAACCAGTTGCCAGTACTTCTTGCAGATGCTTATCTTCTCTCCTACACAGGCTAGTTTCTGTTTCATAGACTTGACCTTGCGCTCATATCTCAAGAATCTATCAATAAGGAAATCACTGGGTAGTCAAAATATGCATTGTTAAGGTGCAACAGAGATTGAGGCAGGTGAGATTCTGAGATCCAAGGATAGAAAATCTTTGACAGAATAGATAACCTAATAAAATTACAAGGAAAAGAGAAACATGATGTCAAAAGATCAACTTGATGCACAATTTCCAAAGAGAAGAGATTTAATAGTAATTTCCAGTCTTTAATGATTAGTTATTTGTATCAATGCAAGTAACTAGAATCTCAAAGTAGTTTGAAAACACATTATGCTATAAAATTTATAAGATTACAGATGTAATCCTTGCTTTCACTGCAGTATGACAGGGTACTAACTAGGGAAGAAACAACAGGGAAAAAATATACAATTTGGCTTGGGGAAAGAAGTGTAGTCCCAAGATTGCTAAAATCAGGCACAGAAAAATCTGGATGAGGCAGAAGGATCCAGAAATTGCCAGGGGAGGCACTAGACATGTCTGCTAGGGGCTAAGGGTGAGTTACTTCCATGTGAGCAAGTAGCCCAGCAGATGACACTCACTGTCTTTCTCTGAGGACAATTAATCGAAACTAAAGAGAGACAGAACAGGAGCTTTCTAAACAGGAGCAGAAACTCATGCTGGAGACCCAGGCTGATACCAAAATATAAAGATGCAGCATATATCAACACTGTATGGATGATAAGATGAACCCAAGAACTACAAATGTGATTGCAGAGGCAATCTATCCATAGCAGTTGCAAACGTTTGTGGTTTTATTCGGTCTTGCTCAGGATTCTCACATGAATCTTTGATGCACTCTGTTTCAGAATGTTGTATGGTGTCATCACAACTGTGCGTGACCCTGGGCTATTGCTGCTGGGATGGGCAAGTTTTCTGGTTGGAACTCCAACATATTTTGGGTTGCCTCTTCTGTCAGGACAGGGAGCCGACACCTTGCTTTCACAAAACATGCTGCTGGATCTCAGCCTGCCATGTGAAATTTAGTGAACAAATTCCCATAGTTGAACATCTGGCAAAATTTAGGATCTAGGAATCTTGTCTTGTTGTTTTCTTGCAAGCAAACTTAAGATAGTGCCTATAAAGCCAATGCAGCCATCTGGGGTGACATGGCTGCAACACACACCTGTGTCTCACCAGCACACAGTTACTGGGATGCCCAGAGTTACTGGGAGCATGACTTCCAGTATGACTCCACAACCAGCACTCAGTTTCACGCCTTTAGATTCATGTCATGAATCTTTTCAGTTATTCATCAAATTATGAGAGGATTCTCACTAAGGAACAAAATTGAACAGAGAACTTCAGAGGAGCACCGTTACTCACAGAAACATGGTGGGTAGATGTGTCTTATATGAGCTGGGACAGGTTTTCAGTTTTCTTAGGCTGGCCATGAAACCAACTGACTGCTTCTGGGAAATGATAAGCGTGGAACTGAGCTGGATCCATGAGTGCTATGTTCAGCCACAAGCCCACCTGAGCCATTCCTCTTGGCCCTATTACCATTTGCTGCCCTCAGCCCTGGTGCTACTAGCACAACAAGAGGGTTAAGTGATGAACTGGATGCAGTGCTGAACCAGACTGTGTTAAAAATTAACCAGGAAAAAAAAGATCACTTTTAAACTGACTTCCTTTCACTGTTCCAATGCAATTAACAGAGAGAGTGGTGTGGGGTGGGAATGTGTGGCTACAACAAGCAGATAGGCAGAAAGCAGAGATTGGTCTGCAGTAAAGGAAAATGTCAGCAGAATCACAGTTTACATACCCCTTAATGCCAATTAATGCTTAATATCTCTAAGCTAATCCCTCTGTTTGCAGGCACTGTTCTCAGCTGTGAGACAGGCTGCTAGCAGTTGTTTTGCAATGGGAATCAATGCCTGTAATCAAACAGCCTAATTTAAGCCACTGGCAGAACTAATAGACTATTCGTGAAAAAAAGCACATGTCCTACCAAAGGTGCAGCCCTTAAGAACAGTTGCAGGCTGTTGGTGAGTTTGTTATCAACTCATAAGTATCAGCAAAAATAAACTCTCTGATGAGCCAAGCTAATTCAATCTGAGAATACAAGTTCTGCCAACCAAATAAATGACCAGAAGTGGAAAACAGAGCAAAATTCTTCCATCAGTAAAAGCATACTAATACAATAATAGTCAACCCATAGTGCCTGAGTCCCCTAATCTTTTATATATAATGAACAGAGGTGCACATCTATGTACACTGAACATTACAGTGATAAAAGATGATGAACACTTTTCTTCTGGCAAAACAAAGAATGAAATCTGGATCTTCTGAGGTTCAGGTTAGTATCCTAAACAGTGGACAACTTAGTCAAAGAACGCTTACCATCTAAAAATGGGTATATCTTGGATTTAACTATGAGATTTAGAAATGTAAAATAGCATTTTATAGAGAAGTGAGAAAGGAATAAGAGAATTCTGCACATACCAGTTCCATTAGTAACTCCAAACAAACACAGAAGTCTTGTCCCTGGAAGGCTGCTCTTGCAAGACACAGAACCATGAATGTGATAGTATTTATTACAAAAGGTCATAAGGTACCAAAATATATTGCAAAATATCCTTCTTGTAAGTCCCAAAACATGAAGGTCAACATTTTGCTGTATCTCCTAGTTAAGGATTTTGAGACTACAAAAATGAAAAGCTCTGCTAAACTTTTACTCCAGCTAATATTGCTGCTAGAAATCCCAAGTATCAACAATAAACACTCACTCTGGAGAGTGGTCAAAATATTTGCTTTATCCCATAGTTTGCCATTAAGTTACAAAATACTTATGCACGGAAGCTGACTAAATACTCAGCATATTTTCTTCCAAGATAATGAATATCAAATACAAAACCAGTGAAATAAGATTCTTAAGGCCTTTCAGGCTTGCAGAGAATGGGTTATTTTTAAAGAAAACACAGTGCCTTGAAAAAGGAAAGACTGTATGTATCATCTACACCAAAGAAGCCTGTGAGCACCTTATCGGAGAGCTCAGTATTGTGAAAAACCTGAAACCCAGAACAGTTCTAATGGATCCTGTTGGGTCAGATTCTACCACATTCCTGGAAAGTAACAGCCAGTCTGGGTCCATGAAGTCATGTATAGTGAGAGGTACCACTCAACATGAATAGTAGTAGAAGATACTGCAGTTGCATGACATTAAAGATGTGGATTAGATAGATTAAAGATCTATTAGATTTTCATGCATGAAATCGTCATCTAAGATTAACCTGGATACTGTCAAAAATTCATTGAAAATGAAGACTCACTTAACCGCATCCTCCAATCCCTTATATCCATAGATCACTCTTTCAAAATACATTATCTTGGCCGAATGCACTTTTCTCCTTTGCCAGTCAGCCCTGTCATAGAATCATAGAATGGTTAGAGTTGGAAGGGACCTTGAAGATCATTAAGTTCCAACCC
Organism: Pedionomus torquatus; assembly: GCA_013398155.1. Classification (NCBI taxonomy): domain Eukaryota; kingdom Metazoa; phylum Chordata; class Aves; order Charadriiformes; family Pedionomidae; genus Pedionomus; species Pedionomus torquatus. Next base: position 15,243 of record VZRU01011291.1, read on the forward strand.
CTCTGTCATGGGCAGGGACATCTCCCACCAGAGCAGGTTGCTCAAAGCCCCATCCAGCCTGGCCTTGAACACTGCCAGGGATGGGGCATCCACAACTTCTCTGGGCAACCTGTTCCAGTGCCTCACCACCCTCACAGGAACAATTTTTTCCTAATATCCAATCTAAATCTCCCCTCTTCCAGTTTAAAACCATTACCCCTTGTCCTATCACTACGCTTCCTGACAAAGAGTCCCTCCCCAGCTCTCCTGTAGGCTCCCTTCAGATACTGGAAGGCTGCAATAAGGTCTCTCCAGAGCCTTCTCTTCTCCAGGCTGAACAGCCCCAGCTCTCTCAGCCTGTGTTCATAGGAGAGGTGCTCCATCCCTCTAATCATCTTCGCGGCCCTCCGCTGGACCTGTTTTAACAGTTCTATGTCCTTTCTCTGTTGAG